>NC_061168.1:39896560-40034060 GCF_022113875.1 Hydra vulgaris
TTGATAAAAATCTGAATTAACAAATGAACCAATTGAAATGGATATATGATTTTCATAATCATGTGCTGTTTTTCATGATAACTGATCTATAGTAATAACCTGACATTTTTCTTTAGACGTTAAGTTAGTTCTATTAATATGGACACCTTCTTGTGTTGTAGCATGAAACCCATAGCCCACTCTGCTACTTGCAAATATGAAACCAAGTTCATGAGCCATTAGCTCAACAGTACTTCAATGAGGATTAAAAGTAACAAATATTATTTAAAATAACACCCATATAGTTTCCTATTTTGCTCTTAAGATATGGAATATATATTATAATATTTTTCATCTGGCATAATTATATTTCTTTCCTTCTCAAACTGGAGCAAATCATTCTCCAAACTAGCAATTACTCTGTTATTTGTCAAAACGTCAACTTTATGCTTAGTTTTTAGTTGCCTTAACTTATGCTTTTCATTTAGTTTCAAAGCTTTTTTTTCAGCTTTTAAGTGACAAATCCGCTCACAGTAATATTTTATTTTTTTATTTTTTTTTTCAGATCTGATCTTCTAGCTTTAATTATTTCTTCTTTTAGTTTAACGTTTTGTCTTAGAATTAATTGATATTAAAATTGATAATTAATTGATTTGGCATGTTGTTTGATTCAGCTTTTAATAGTGCTCCAATGTTCTAGATAAGCAGGGTTAGCATTAAAAAACCAGGCTGAAGAAACCCAATAAAACCTGGGCAATCTGGGTTTTGTTAAGATTCTTTAAACTTATTTTATAATTTTATGAACTATTATAATCAACATTAACATTCTAACTATTATATTGTTAACTAAATAAATTATTAACTATTATTTTCAACTAAATTATTAACTGTTATTATAAACTATTATAACCAACAAGAACAGCTATTAGAGAAGATTTACTACATTTGAATCATTATTTTGAAATACATTATCATAATTTTTACTCAAATATTTTTATAAATTGAGATTTTTTTCATCTTTTATGTTATTCACCTCCCAAAGATAAGAAGGCCACTACAGTCAAGGAGCTACCTTATTGTGGTTGCAACCCTCTCTCAACTCTTTAACTCCAAAACACAATCTTTTATGAACAAGGCTGCTGTGCAGAGCAACAAGTTTGTTTATTTGAGTTTCAAGTTCAAATTTGAAGTTCAATTGAAACTTCAGTTACTTTCTATAATTCTCCAGCCTTTTTTTTAACATTTCTCGTTGACATTTTTAATTATAAAAATTATTACTTTTAAATCTAAAATAAATCAATACATATCAATTAAACATGAATTTAATTTTCCTATTACAGTTTTAAATTATGTTTAAAAATCTTTTTCAATATTATTTTCTCTTTTTCGTATTTTTTTAATTTATACTTGATGTTCAAACAACAAACAAATTTTTAACTAACTTTGGTATAGTTTTAGGGATGTCTGGGTATGCTTTTTTTTTATTGAAATTTCTCAGGTAGTAAGAAAAAAGGTTTTTAAAGGTGAGAGGCTATATTGGAAAAATGATCCAGCATTTCTTTGATATATGCTTGATGTCCAAACAACAAGCAAGTTTTTAAAAACAACTAAATTCATAATAAATAAAAGTTTACATCAAAGGAGTCTGTGCAAAATTAAAGTTTTAATTCTAGTATCCAAGTCTATGTTAATACATATATATATATATATATATATATATATATATATATATATATATATATATATATATATATATATATATATATATATATATATATATATATATATATATATATATATATATATATATATATATATGTATGTATATATGTATGTATATATGTATATATATATATATATATATATATATATATATATATATATATATATATATATATATATATGTATATATATGTATATATATATATATATATATATATATATATATATATATATATATATATATATATCAAATTGTTAATTATGTTAAAATTTTGATAAAATTTTACCAGTTAATGTAGTTCTTTAACTTTTTATAAACTTTTAATTTGTAATTTTTTATTTTATAATTGCCAAATTTTAATAAACAAACACTTATCAGTAAGACACTTGGTCAGTTTTTATGTAAAAACAAAACAGGATGTGCTTTTCACTAGTTGCGATCATTAATTTTGATTTCTAGTTAAGTAAGGATTATAAAGTTTTCAAAAAAATACTTCATCGGATGATTAGATTTTTAATTTCTTTTTTAACATGCTCCTTTTAAAAAAATGTTTTTTAATTCTATTGACAATTTTTTTTATTTATTAAAAAAGTGAAGTACCTTTGGAATTATAGTTTTTATATGTTTCTGTTTGATTTTTTCTGACAAGTAAGATTATTTGTGACTAAAAATATTAAAATAAAAAACTAAAAAATTTAACCAAGGGTTTTATGAAATTTCAGCCTTAAAGTTGAGTTTTAGGGAATTTATTTGAAAATCTATAAAAGTTGATTAGTTTATATTAATTTTTAAATATATTTTTTAAATAAGTTTCAGCATTTAAAATACATTTAGTAAAATCTGCATTAAAAATATATGAGTTTTTATTTTCATATTTTTGCCCTTTTCTCATTTTATTAGGGAAAAATTGATTCCAAAATATTGTAAAAACCGAGTCATTTTAAAAACCAGGTCAAACCCAGAACAAAAAAATTCAGTATTAAAGTTCAAATATCTTTGTAACTGTTTAGGCTTACAAAAAAGTTTGTTAATCTTTCTTTGTAACATGCACAAAAAATTTCAAGTGATGTTACCTTTTAATTTCTGCAATACAAAAGCACATAAAAAAAAGTACAGAAGCAATCAAAATATGGTTAATCAAATATAAATAAATTGATAATGATTTTTCACGTTTTATTTTTTATATTTGACTATGCTTGATTTTATTTTTTATGCTTGTTACCTGAGCTAAAATTTTATATCTATTTAAGTACATGAGTGAAAATTATCTTACTAATTATTAATTTATAAAATTTTTAGGTTCCTTTTTTGATACTTTTAAAATATTTATTCCAAACTTCATCATTGTTCTTGGGATGACCTTGGCATTGCTTGCTTCTGTTTTCATCCTTCCAAAGGAGTAATATAATTTTTTTTTATAAGTTTTGTTTGTATATATTTACTTTTTTCAAATTTAAATTTATTCACATTTTTTTGATTATTTTAAAAGTGTCAATTAAAGTTTATTTATATTTTATAAGTTAAACTATTATATATAGATATTTATATTATAAGATAAACCAACTGACTAATCCTAATATCTGTATCACTGCTTTTTGATATGACATTGATCCATGATATGACATAAAAATAAAACTTGGTAATAAAAACATAAATGCATTTATTGAATCACATTTACTTAATTCTGAATCAAAAAGGAATGCATGTAATTAAATGTACCTGCGTTCTGATGCAGAATTAGTTTTAATGTAATTGTGCTCAACTTGTTTTTCTGCACAGCTGCCTTGTTTGTCAAGATTTGGAGTTACAGAATTAAGAGAGGGTTGTAATCAAAGTTAACTAGTCGACTGTAGTGGCCCTTGTGCCCTTTGGCAGGTTAATATCATTAAATAGAAAATAATGATAGTATTATAATATTGTATTTTCTTTAAGTTATTTATTTAAATTAATAATTTATCTAATTGTTTAATTTAGTATGGGTGTATAGAAATATTTTAATAGAAACTTATACACACATCAAGAAAATAGGTTTTAGGTTATAATCAGATTTTGCCCAAATATTTTAATGGTACTGTTATGTTAAGAATATTGAGAATATTTAATAATAATAAGAAGAAGAATATTTAAAGATCAAAAAAAATACAAAATTAAAGTTTTTTTAAAAAAGTGATTTTTAAAAAACTTCATTCTTTTTTTTTTTAAATGAAGCTTTTTAAAAATACAGCCAAAAGAAAAATAAAAAGAGCTAAAATGTATGGAATGGTTTCCTCAGTGGCCTGATTTAAACTGGATCAAGTTTTTATGGGACAAGTTAAATTAGAAATGTTAGAAAAATGCGACCAACCTATAAAATCACCTTTGGATACTTATCTAAATATTTTGTAATCAAATATCACTGAATCATTGCAGAAATTGATTGAAAGAATCTACACAGTTAAGGATTCAAAGAAAATATTTGTTAGGTCATGAAGTAATTGCTGTTATAAAAGCAAAAGGAGAACAATTAAAAAATCAAAAATTTAATAGACTTTAAAAATAATTTAAAAGATTTTTTTTTTGTCCTCTTATTTTCAGCACTCCCTTGCAAGTCAGGCTATTTGATAATTGATGTTTGTACTTGTTCTCTATAAAAGTTTCTTACTAAAACATTCTTTTACAAAAACAAAATGCTTAGGGGAAAAAAATTAGCGGGAACACTAAAATGTCTCCAATAATGCTAAGGTCCCCATTAGTGTTCGTTTTTTTGTCAAATCTGTTCCTGTAAAAGCTTGGAAATTGGGTGCTTCACGAATTGAAGCCGAGAGACGTTGAAAGGCAATTTTGCATGTTGCAAATACTGCTTGAACGCCATCAAAGTAGGTTGTTTTTGTATTGCATTGTTACTGGTGATGAAAAATGGATTCACTACAATAATCCTTAGCGCAAGAAATCGTTAGTGAAGCCAACCATCAACATCAACGGCGAAGCTAAATATTCATGGTGCAAAGGTAATTCTCAGTATTTATTGAGATCAGAAGGGAGTGTTTTATTATGAGCTGTTAAAATTGAGCCAACCAATCACAGGGGATTTTTATTAAACACAATTGATGCGTTTGAAGAGAGAAATTGTGGAAAAATGTCCAGAAAATGTGACCAGACACGAGGCCATAGTTTTCCACCATGACAATGCTCGGCCTCATGTTGCTAGGTGAGTTAAAAATTATTTAAAAAATACCGGCTGAGGAGTTCTAGCTCACCTTATAGCCTAGATATAGCTCTTTCTGACTACCACTTGTTCCGATTAATGCAGAATACCCTTACCGGAATATGCTTCACTTCATTTGATGGTATTGAAAATTGGCTTAATTTGTTCTTGGCAGCCAAGCTAGAGAAGTTCTTTTGGAATGGAATCCACAACCTGTTTGAACAATGGGCAAATGTTGTAGCTTCCAATGTACAATATTTTGAACATTGAATGTATAACCATTTTTGTATGTATGTATATGTATGTATGTATGTATGTATGTATGTATGTATGTATGTATGTATGTATGTATGTATGTATGTATGTATGTATGTATGTATATGAAATAAAATTCATTACACAAAATATAATAAGAAAGTATACACATTTTTTCTTTTTTCACAGAACTTACAATGATAGAGACTTGGTTCTGATTGAAGATAAAAAAGACACTTCTATGTTTAATATAGATGCATATCTCAATTGTTCAGTTGATCTAGAAATGCTTGAAAAAAGTAAACATTTAGAAAGTGAATCAACTAGATTAATTGATTCTGAGCCTTCCAAGATAAAAAAATTGTGGATATCATTAAAAATGAGTAGTTTTGCTAAACTGTTAAGGTAGTTGTTTTTTTGTTTTTTTATTTCATTTTTTCTAAATCAAAAAAAAGCAAAAATCTTTTTTAATACTATATCTAAAATATTGTTTTATTAATTAAAATATATTTTACTATTAATTTTTTGTTAATATTTTAATACCTAGTAATTCTTCTGTCCAAAAAACATCTGCGTTTCTCAATCTCTTACTCAGATAGTTAACTTTGTGACTTGTTTTCCTGACAACCCTTATCATTTACCTTCACTCCTTGACTTATGTCTTGTCTCTGACCCTAGCTTATGTTCAGTTTCTCGCTTTTCTCCCTTAGGTGGTTCTGACCATGCAATGATCGCTATAAATCTTTCTTCTTGTGCTTCTTTTTTATCATCGCACCACCTACTACTACCCTAAAGCTGACTGGGATTCTTTTCGTGATTTTCTTCGTGATGGTCCTTGGGCTGATGTTTTTTCTCTCTTAGCTGATAAATGCGCCTCCTACGTAACCTCCTGGATTCAGGCTGGAATGGAAGCTTTTATTTTTTCTCGTCGGTTTCAAGTCAAGCCTCATTCTACTCCATGGTTTTCTCCTTCTTGTGCGGCTGCTATATTCAATCATAATCATTTTTTTCATCTTTTTCAAAAGAACAACTCTCTTGAGAACAAACAGCTATTTATTATTGCAAGAAATCGATGTAAAAAGGTGCTTTCTGATGCTAAACTCCATTATTCTCAGTTCACTAATTCTTGCATCTTATCACAGAAGTTAGGCTCTAAAGACTTTTGGAAAATCTTTAACAGCATTATTAACAAGGGTACATCTAATATTCCATCTCTCATTCATGGGACTGATCTTATTACCTCTCCCAAGAAATAGGCAGAACTATTTGCAAAGAACTTTTCTTCTAATTCCACTCTTGAATCTTATGGACATTCTCTTCCTAATAGGTTGACCCATTGTTAGACATTCAAATCACTCCGGCTTCTGTTGCTAAAGTCATATCTCAATTAAACTCGTCTACAGCTTGTGGTCCAGACAACATTCCTGTCACAGTCTTGCAGATTTGTTCTCCAGAACTTTTTTCAATTCTCTCTAAACTAGTTAACAAGTGTTTGACTGAGTCTTATTTCCCTGCTTGTTGGAAAATGACATCTGTGGTTCCAATATTCAAAAACTCTGGAGAAAATTTTGACCCTCTCCAATTATTGTCCGATCAGTCTTCTTTCTGTTATTAGCAAGGTCTTTGAGTCTTTGATCAACAAATTCCTCACATCTCATCTAATTGAGTCAAATAAACTACTGTCAGACAATAAATACGGTTTTTGATCCTCTCGCTCTTTGGCCGACTTGTTAACTGCTGTAACTGAAAGATTTTATTGTGCATTAGATGGAGGCGGTGAGGCTAGGGCTATTGCTCTTGACATATCTAAAGCTTTCGACAAAGTTTGGCATGCTGGTCTTCTCCATAAGCTTGCTTCATATGGTGTTTCTGGGAAAGTTTTTGAGATTATCAAATCATTTTTTTCTTACCGGTTTATTTAAGTCATCCTTGAAGGCCAACACTCTTCTTTATTTCCAGTAACTTCTGGTGTTCCCTAAGGTTCCATCCTGGGCCCTGTTTTGTTTCTTATCTACATAAACAATCTTCCTGACTTTATCTAAAGTAGCTCTTTTTGTTGATGACTCAACTTTATACTCCTGTCTTGACAAAAAGTCTTCTCTTTTCGATCGCCTAGAACAAGAACTACCGTAATATGGTCTACATTCCTATATTAATGAATGGCAATCCTCTTACTTAGTCCTCCTCTTTACATCTTCTTGGATTATCGCTTACTACTGACCTTTCATGGAAACCATATATTCAATCGATTGCTAAATTAGCTTCTGCTAAGGTTGCTTCTCTTTATCGTGCTCGCCATTTCTTTACTTGCGACTTGCGACTTGCTTAATGGCATGCTCGCCATTTCTTTACTTCTGATTCCATTCTCTACCTCTACAAATCACTTATTCGCCCCTGTATGGAATACTGTTGTCATATTTGGGCTGGTTCTTCTAACGATTCACTTTCTCTTCTTGACAAGGTCCAAAAACGCATTGAAAATGTTGTTGGACCTGGACTATCTGCTAAGCTTGAGCCTCTTTCCCATCATCGTAAAGTTGCATCTCTTTTTCTTTTCTACAAATACTATCATGGTCACTGCTCAATGGAGTTATCATCTCTATTTCCATCAACTAAAATTCATTCTCATTTTACTCGTCATTCAGCTAAGCCTCATTCGTTTTCTGTATCTGTCAGGGACAGATACAGAAAACATGCTCTAAAAACTTTAATTCATCTTTTTTTTTTTCCCCCACTTTAATCCTTTGGAACTCTCTCCCATCTTCATGTTTTCCTGACTCATACAACCTTCAACTTTTCAAGTCTTCAGTCAACCGTTTCCTTGCTCTATAACTCTGTTCTTTTTTTTCCTTGTAACTCCCAACTTAATAGTGGTTGCTTGCAGCCTTGTTGGGAGTGAATGCAAATAAAATTAAAAAAAAAATTATTCAAAAATGTTTTTTAAGTTTTATTGTTCTTTCCCTTAATTTTGACATCTTAGAAATATTTTTAGAAACAAAGATTTCCTTCTTTCATCTACTCTCTATGGATTCCTTACTCTGTTTACTATTGGTTATGAAGATTTATTTCCAGTTTTTGCTTCAACTTCTATTGATTATGGTTTGTAGTTTCTTGTAATTATATAATAATTGTTATAATGTATATAATATTATAATATATAATTAATTCCATTTTCAACTTTTTTCAAAGTTATAGGAATGCTTAATGAAAGTAAATGTAAATACAGATTTTGAAAAAAATTTGGCAAACACATAAAAAATTATTGTTAAAAAATTAAAAGCACTTTTTTTAAATATTGCAACAAATCTTTTTTGTTTATCAAACACTTTGTTAAAAAAATTTTAAAAATGCTTTTATGTTTGTAATAATGTGAAAACACTTCTATGTTTTTAACACTTTTATAAAAAATTGTTTAAAACATAGAAGTGTTTGGCATGCTGGTCTTCTCCATAAGCTTGCTTCATATGGTGTTTCTGGGAACACCGGTTAGGAAGAAAACTCTTTTACATTGTAATTATTTAGAATTTAAATAAAATGTTCTTTTTGTCATTTTAATTATTATTTAGAATTGAAGTGAAGTGAAATAAAACATTCATTTCACTGTTTCTAATGTAATTATTTTATTTAGAATTTAAATAAGTTGTTTTTTTGTTGTTGCTATTTTTGTTGCTAATCTTGTTAAATAATTTTAAAAAAGTGTAATTTGCATTTTTATCTTAGTTAATTTGTTTAATATTTCTTTAAAACCTTTTTTTTTTGCTGTCATTGTTATTATTTTTCCTAGAAATGAAATAAAGTGTTTGCTCTGCTGTTTTTCTTTTAATTATTTTATTTAGAATTTATTCAAAGCATTCTTTTTGCTCTCTTTATTTTAATTTAAATAGCAAATAATAATAATAATTTTTTTAAATTGTGCATATATATATATATATATATATATATATATATATATATATATATATATATATATATATATATATATATATATATATATATATATATAGAGAGAGAGAGAGAGAGAGAGAGAGAGAGAGAGAGAGAGAGAGAGAGGCTATTCTAGATCATTTTTGACAGCATTAAACTTATTTGGGCAATATAATCTTGTTAGACAGAAGGTGTTTTAATCATTAAATCTGTCATCTTGCATTTAATCACCATCCTTCGCAAAGCTTCCATCACTTACCAACATTTATTTAATTGTAATTTAACATTTACAATAAATCTAGTTAATTTGTAATTTGTATTTTCAAATTTACAATAAATTTATTTCATTTTATTTTTTAAATTTTTTTTACACTTTGCAGGTGGTCTAGGTATGTCAACATCTGAAATAGGTTTACTTTATCTATATGTTTCGATTACAATGTTTATTTTACAACTTGTTCTTGTCAACAAGGTATGCAATAACTTTTATGACATTTTTTAAACAGAATCATTTAAAATCTTATCTAACTTTCTAAATATTCAAAGCTATAATGAAAAGTAATCAAATTTAAAATAGATAAAGTTAATTATATGCTTTAATTTAAAGTTCATAATTAAAAAAAAAATTTATATGAGTTTAACTTATCAATATATTACTAATAACTTATTTTCTACTTGCTGACACAACAAAAACAAGTTGATCAGAAAAGTATTAAAAGGCTGTTGCTAAGAGAAAAATTTCTCTGAGCTTTTTGATTATTAAATTTATTGTTATAATGATAATCTTAATGGGTTATATTTTCCCTAAATATTTTTTTTTTTAATGAAAAAATAACATTATGAATAAAATTCCAACCTGAGTTTTGTGTAAAAAATTATCGAAAGCAGGGATGTGATATTGACAAATAATATTTAAACTTTTCAATTTTAGATGATAGACAGATTTGGTTCAAAAAAGGTAAGCTGTTTGCAATCTTTATAAAATGTTATTTTTGAGCTGCAAAAACTATAGTTTTGATGCAGTAATTTTATTTTCAACACTATTTTATTTTTAGTATCTTAACTTTATTTCCAGATATTTATATCATCATCTCTCATATTTGGCTCTTTAATGCCTTTTATACCATTGATTAGCGTTATAAAAAACAAGTGAGTTTTTATGTTTTTTTATTTTGTCTAGCGTTTATGTTTTTAAAAAAGTTAAAATTTTTCTTTTATCAACTTATATATATATATATATATATATATATATATATATATATATATATATATATATATATATATATATATATATATATATATATATATATATATATACATACATATATATATACATATATACATATATATATACATATATACATATATACATATATATATACATATATATATACATATATACATATATATATACATATATACATATATACATATATACATATATACATATATACATATATATATACATATATACATATATATATATATATATATATATATATATATATATATATATATATATATATATATAAATATTTATATATATATATATATTTATATATATATATATATATATATAACTTATATATATATATATATATATATATATATATATATATATATATATATATATATATACATATATATATACATACATATATACATATATATATACATATATACATATATATATACATATATACATATATATATACATATATACATATATACATATATATATACATATATATATATATATATATATATATATATATATAAATATTTATATATATATATATTATATATATATATATATATATATATATATATATATATATATATATATATATATATATATATATATATATATATATATATATATATATATATATATATATATATATATATATATATATATATGTATATATATATAAATATTTATATATATATATATATATATATTTATATATATATATTTATATATTTATATATATATATATATATATATAAATATAAAGAGCTAGCGTCCCTTGTGCCATCTACTAAAATTCATTCTCGTGTTACTCGCCATTCAATTAAGTCTCATCCTTTTTCTGTGACTGTTCCTAAGTGCTTCAAAAACTCTTATTCTTCTAGTTTTTTTCCTCGAACATCAGTTCTTTGGAATTCGCTTCCTTCATCTTGCTTTCCTGATTCATATAATTTGCAATCTTTTAAGTCATCAGTCAATCGTTATCTTGCTCTACAGATTTAGTCTTTTCTCTTCCAGTAACTTCCAACTTTTATAGTGGTTGCTTGCAGCCTTGTTGGAAGTGAAGATGTTAAAAAAAAAAAAAAAATATATATATATATATATATATATATATATATATATATATATATATATATATATATATATATATATATATATATATATAAATATATATATATATATAAATATATATATATATATATATATATATATATAAATATAAATATATATATATATATATATATATATATATATATATATATATATATATATATATATATATATATATCCAGGCATTAGCACATTTAAAATCCGCTTTTAAATTTAATTTAATTTTAATCATGCCAAAAAGTATTAAAACTATATAAATAAATAAAAATATTAATAATGAAATTTTATAAAAGGTTTTTAAAAAAGATTTTTTTCTTTATTATTATTATTTCCTATTATTTATTTCTTAAAACAATCTTATTCATTGTTATGCAATCTTATCTTTTGTTTGCTTTATCACATTTGAGTTTTTTTTATTATTTTTTTAATATGTATTTAATAAACTATTTTAATAAAAATTATAAAGAATTTATAGATAGATGTTATTTGTTCCCAAAAAGATATTATAAATATAGTTTTTGTTCATAATTGAATTTTTTTTATGATCATAAATATTTTTTTTTTTATGTTTTAAATAAATTTTTATTTACTTAATTATTCTTTATTTTAATTCACTCCTACAAACATTTAATACCAGAGTTACTAGAAAACAAAGAATAGAGTTAAAGAGCAGGGAAACGGTTGACGAAAGATTTGTAAATTGTAAAGTGAAAGAGTTAAAGGTTGTATGAGTCAAGAAAACTGGAAGATGAGAGAGAATTCCAAATGGCTGATGTGTAAGGTAAAACCCAGGTTGACCCATTGTTAGACATTCAAATCACTCCAGCTTCTGTTGCTAAAGTCTTATCTCAATTAAACTCGTCTACAGCTTGTGGTCCAGACAACATTCCTGTCACAGTCTTGCAGAATTGTTCTCCAGAATTTTCTTCAATTCTCTCTAAACTATTTAACAAGTGTTTGACTGAGTCTTGTTTTCCTGCTTGTTGGAAAATGGCATCTGTGGTTCCAATATTCAAAAACTCTGGAAAAAATTCTGACCCCTCCAATTATCGTCCGATCAGTCTTCTTTCTGTTATTAGCAAGGTCTTTGAGTCTTTGATCAACAAATTCCTCACATCTCATCTTGAGTCAAATAAACTACTGTCAGACAATCAATACAGTTTTCAATCCTCTTGCTCAACTTGCTAACTGCTGTAACTGAAAGATTTTATCTTGCATTAGATAGAAGCGGTGAGGCTAGCGCTATTGCTCTCGACATATCTAAAGCTTTCGACAAAGTTTGGCATGCTGGTCTTCTCCATAAGCTTGCTTCATATGGTGTTTCTGGGAAAGTTTTTGAGATTATCAAATCATTTCTTTCTTACCGGTTTATTAAAGTCATCCTTGAAGGCCAACACTCTTCTTTATTTCCAGTAACTTCTGGTGTTCCCCAAGGTTCCATCCTGGGCCCTGTTTTGTTTCTTATCTACATAAACGATCTTCCTCACAACCTTTCATCTAAAGTAGCTCTTTTTGCTGATGACTCAACTTTATACTCCTGTCTTGACAAAAAGTCTTCTCTTTTCGATCGCCTAGAACAAGCAGCTGATCTTGAATCCGATCTCACTTCAGTAATAGATTGGGATTCACAGTGGCTTGCGAATTTCAACTCTAAAAAAACCCAGTTGCTTACTGCAAACAACTACCGTAATATGGTCAACATTCCTATATTAATGAATGGCAATCCTCTTACTGAGTCGTCCTCTTTACGTCTTCTTGGATTACTGCTTACTACTGACTTTTCATGGAAACCATATATACAATCGATTGCTAAATTAGCTTCTGCTAAGGTTGCTTCTCTTTATCGTGCTTGCTATTTTCTTACTTCTGATTCCATTCTCTACCTCTACAAATCTCTTATTCGTCCCTGTATGGAATACTGTTGTCATATTTGGGCTGGTTCTTCTAACAATTCACTTTCTCTTCTTGACAAGGTCCAAAAACGCATTGAAAATGTTGTTGGACCTGGACTATCTGCTAAGCTTGAACCTCTTTCCAATCGTCGTAAAGTTGCATCTCTTTCTCTTTTCTACAAATACTATCATGGTCACTGCTCAAAGGAGTTATCATCTCTAGTTCCATCAACTAAAATTTATTCTCGTTTTACTTGTCATTCAGCTAAGTCTCATTCGTTTACTGTATCTGTCCCTGCATGCTCTAAAAACTTTTATTCATCTAGTTTTTTTCCCCGCACTTCAATCCTTTGGAACTCTCTCCCATCTTCATGTTTTCCTGACTCATACAACCTTCAACTTTTCAAGTCTTCTGTCAACCGTTTCCTTGCTCTATAACTCTGTTCTTTTTTTACCTAGTAACTCCCAACTTGATAGTGGTTGCTTGTTGGGAGTGAATGCAAATAAAAATTAAAAAAAAAAAAAAACTAGACAAAAGTTTTAGAGCATGCAGATATAGTATAAGGATGGGACTGCTGAATGACAAGTCAAGCAAGAATGAGTTTTGATTGTTGGAGCTTAGAGATTCTTTGAGCAATAAACATGATATTTGTAGAAAAGAGAAAGAGATACAAGTTTATGATGACAGGATAAAGGCTTGGCAGATTAATATGAATTGTTCTGCTCACCCCTAAAATCTTTGCCTAGCAGGTCTTTGACATGAGAATAGCTTGATATATTTAGCATCTGCCAAAATATGATTTTTTTTACCAATACATCATTAGCCTTTACTCAACATTAAGGTTAAAAAATTTCCGGAAAAATTTTTCTACCAATAAACTTCATAGTTATTATATAGTTTTATAAAATTCATTTCTTTGTTTCAAAAATATGTGTTTTATCATTGTAGTATTTAGGTATTCTTTAAATATTTTAACAAAAAATATAAAATAATAAAGACTCACAAGCAAAAAATGCACATCTTTTAGTCAAACTTTTATATTTAATTTAAGAAGCACGCATATTTTTTAAAAAACAATTTAATGTCCAAGTTTTTATATGTTATTTTTACTTACATTACTTTTGTAAAACATCAAAAGTTTTCTGTGTTAGCTTGTCTTTTGAGCCTGTGTATATCATATATCTAGCTTTTACTTAATTTTTATTATTCATAAAAATGCATAGAATAAAGTCTTTTTTAGACTAATAAATTTTATTGTGTACTATTTTTGTAGTGTTTTAAAAAAGCAAATATTTTTTATGCATACATATTGCATACAAGGACAATTTTAGGGGGAGAGTATGTAGGGAAAGAGGGATGTTTTACCTCCTTAAAGAAGGTGATTTTTAAATTATAGTTGTTTTTTTTTATGAATTTAGTCGGTGAGTTGGGTATTTGACACAGTTCAGTAGGATGAATTTTAGGTTTTAAGAACCTCTTTTACTTTTATTTTTAAGAAATGGAACTTTTTATGGATTTTCACTATCCCATCTTACCCCCTCCCCTTTTTCCTTCATTTTTTTATATATTGATTTATAAAGTCAAAAGTCTCCTAGCAATGTTGTGGCGAGTGAGACTTTTATTTTTTTGATGCCCCAAGATTTCCTTACAGTCTTATCACTGAATACCTCAGAAGTACATTTGAAAGGAAGTTTACGCCCTTGATGTTGCACCCCCGATGTTACGCCCCCTTCTGTACCAATGTTGTAAAACTTGCCCAGAAATGAACTACGATCTCTAGTTTCTGAGGCGTGCTAACCGTTGCGCTTTAGCTCAAACGCACTTATCTAAACATAGCTGTGGACTTATGACCTTAAAATCATCAGTTCTCTAATTTTATTACTTACTTTATTTTTAAATAGTTTAAATTTAGCAAAAAAAATTTATTACTTTTTGCCTATCATTAATAAATAAAGTCTTTAAATCAAGAAAAAAATTGTAAAATACTACAAATAATTATATCAAATCTTTTTATATATAGTTTTAGAGTTTTCATAATTTGTCTGTCAATTTAATAAATATTGACAAATACGACAATGAACATCAATATGCATGGCAAATAACAGGGTTAAACAGTTTTAACAAAATACCAAAGAAAAGTGTTTTTCAAAGCGGGTTTTCTAAAATTTGTATGATCTGCTTCACAATATTTTACCATAAAGTTCATATTCAAAATCCATAACACCTGCTTAACTAAGACATAAATTTTTCAAATCATTAATTATTATATATACTTTTTTTTTTTATTTATAAAATAACTTACCTTTTTTTTGAAAAATTCTAAAATTTCCCGAGGTTAAAATTTCCGAAAATTTTGCAACCCTACTCAACAAAGAAACACATATTTGTTGAAATCAACCATACAAGTCATCAGAACATAAGGCTAGTAGTGCCGGGTTAAATAATACCAGTAGCAGGTCATATTTGTAAAATGATACCAGTAGCAGGTCATATTTGTAAAATGATACCAGTAGCAGGTCATATTTGTAAAATGATACTAGTAGCAGGTCATATTTGTAAAATGATATCAGTAGCAGGTCATATTTGTAAAATGATACCAGTAGCAGGTCATATTTGTAAAATGATACCAGTAGCAGGTCATATTTGTAAAATGATACCAGTAGCAGGTCATATTTGTAAAATGATACCAGTAGCAGGTCATATTTGTAAAACCAGTAGCAGGATGAGAGTAATAAAATGTTTATTTATGAACATAAATTTTTAGTCCAGGTCAGGTTTAAACTGACTGGAAAATTATGTTTATAAATAAATTTTTATCAATATTAAAATATAAATTTTTAATAATGTTTATAAATAAATTTTTATTCATATTCATAAATATATTTTTATTCGCGCTCATAAATAAATTTTTATTTATGTTCATAAAGAAAAGTTTATTTATATTCATAAACAATTTTTGATTATTTTGAAATAAGAACAAAAAACCAAATAATAATAAAAAAAATTATTACTACCCCAACCCAAACCCTCAGTTGATGTAGGAGCAACTGAGGGTTAAATAAAGGTCACTGTTATAAAAATATGAAATATTGCTTGATGTCATGACCCAGAAAAATCATTTGGGGGTATGATTGTACTATCATTGGTGGTTACTTATTTATAAGTCCCTCAGTCTGGTTACACCGCCCGTGAAAGAAAATTCATTTTCAAATTTTCAATAAAATCCCATTAAACACATAGCTGATAAGTAACTAACAAGGTTGATTTTAAGAATTTTTGTTCATTCCATAAACATAACAAAAGTATTTATGCAGTAAATTCACTGGTAAATAATATTTTTCTTCAATTCTTACATAGTAAAGTTTCAATTCTAATTTTTATATCTTGAAAAAAACTTCAAAAAATTGATTTGTAATATTCCTAATCAATTTTTTTGCTGTTGTGATGCATTATTGCAGCCTGGATTCAAATTCTGGGTGGTTGCTTGTATTTTTGCCAATTGTTCCTGAAAAGATGATGGAGTACTTCAGTTGTTTGCTCTGAATAAATTCTCAAAACGCTATTGTGGCATTGTATGAGTTGTTGAACATGGTGGATGGCAGCTTGAACCTTGGGAGTGATGGTGGTATCCTGAAGTTGTAAATAGGAGACTCTGAACTGCTCAATATTTTCAGCATAGCTGTAATCAAGAGCATTGCCAAAACAAGCATGGACAACACCATTAAATTTTCTTATTTCATCAAAAAAAGGGAACAGCTGGAAAGAAGGAGTCCTGTTAAGCCAATCTCTCCAAAATATCCACATTCTTCAAAAGCTTCCAGCTCTCATTTCTAGCCCGTTGTCCACCATAAAATGGCTGCTGTGGAATATGAAGTAATGCCACCCATTCAGGAGCATGTGTTCAAATCTTTGAGAGAGACTGTAAAAGATGATTTTTCGCACCAAGCAAAAGATAAAGCTCCATGGGTGGAAGAACATGAAGGACAAAAGATTTATCTGAGGCATCGATGATGGTTTATGAACAGAGTTTCTGAATGAACTTGGTTTCTTGATGTTAGCACCAACCACATTTAATGCCTAATAATCCCTTCTGATTGATCCAAAAGTCCTTAGAGATCTACACTTAGCTAGATCTTTTGATGGAATGTCACACCAAGAGCATAGAGATGCACTAGAATGTGCTTGTAGACCACAAATGATATTTGCCAGCTTCATATCACAGGACAAAACAAAGGGAAGTTTTTCAATGTTTAGCAGATCAAAAACTTGCTTGACATTGCTATAGTTTTCCTAGAGATCTTCAGAAATGGTAATCAGTAACTGACGATTAAAACCAGAATCTTTAACCAGAGAGTTAGTGAGATGTTGTTTTGATGACGTAAATTGTGAACCTGTAATTTTTCCATGATTTTAAAGCTTACTTTTAGAAAACCACTACCACCACCACTACCACCATCTACTACCAGCTCTATAATATAATCATCAGAGAGGTTTCTAGTTTCAAGAACTTGCTGACAAAGAGTCTTTGCAGTAAATGACAAGTTTATCCACCTGATTTGTGCCCTTGTCAGTTGCAACTTTGCTCTTAAATTTGGTAAAATGACGTTTTTTGCTCAACTGATCAAACTTGGGGAGGAAGTTCTTTTCTACAATCCGACTTGAAACAACTTAATTTAGTGTTGACACCAGTTTTTTTCACACCAGAATTGGACAGCCCTGTGTTGTGTTGCACATAAGCAAGATCTTTTGCTGTCAGTTCTGGTTCTATTTTGAAAAGTCTTCTTGCTTTTGAAGATAAACCTTTGAAATAATTAAGAGAGATTTTACATTATTATGAATTACATAGCCTAAAAAAATGAAGCTAAAACTTTAAATATCTAATCCAATATTACCTGGAAGAACTGGAATAGAGTGGTCTCCTATTTCCTCAGATATACAAAGACAAACTGTTCAATGGAGTGAAGCTTTATTAGTGGTAATGACAGATGTTGCAACTCTTTCAACTGCCACAGAGTCCTTTGGCACAACTTCTGCTAAATTCTTTGGCAAGGTAGACTTTAAGCAACTGTGTGGGAGACCTTTGCCAAATATTGAAAAACATTGAGAACATCTTCTTTCAACTGAGTTCTGGTTTGCTTTAGGTTTTTAGGTTGCCAAAACTGCATGTGGAGAATTGTGCTTTGCTTGAGCAACTGAGCAAATCAAACAATCACAAAATGAAACTCTTGTAACAGGATGGACTTTGATATTGGAAAAATCAAACAGCTGTTGTTGGGTTTGAAGGTTCCCCTCCTCAAACTTGCTAAGGTTGGTGCGGCAACACTCACAAATGCCAGTTGGGACTTTTGGATCATTAAAGAAAATTAGTTGCTTCAGAATTTGTTGCACTTTTTCTGTCATGAAGTTGGTTAAAAAGCAACTAGCCTTGCCAAGACACAAGAAGCAAACAGTCTTCCTATTCTCCTCCTGGTTTTTTGCTCGATTTGGCATATATTTTGTTATTTCAGATACTAAATCCATGAAAAAAAATGAAAAAAATAATGCATCACAACAGCAAAAAAAAAATTTTTTTTGCTGTTGTGATGCATTATTGCGGCCTGGATTCAAATTCTGGGTGGCTGCTTGTATCTTGGCAAAGATACAAGCAACCACCCAGAATTTGAATCTAGGCTGCAATAATGCATCACAACAGCAAAAAAATTGATTAGGAATATTACAAATCAGTTTTTTGAAGTTTTTCTCAAGATATAAAAATTTTTATTTTTTGTTCAAATAACTCGTATATTCTTTTTTCAACTAAAAAAGCTCCAATTTTTTAAAATTTCTTTCCTAAAACAACTTGGTTAACGCAATCTATCAAAACTTATGTGGATGAAAGTAAAATTTATAAAAAATTTTAGTTTTATTGCTCTAGAGTCAAGTCTTTTTAATGCAATTTTATACAATTTTGAGAATGAATTTTCTTCCACGAAGGGGGTAACCAGATTTAGGGACTTATATCACAGTAACCACCAACGATAGCACAATCATACCCTTAAAGGATTTTTTGGGTCATGACACCAAGCAATTTTTCATTTTTTACAACAGTGAGGTTTTAGCCATTGCTGGTGTCTCAATATGGTGTTTATGGTGATGGTGTCAATAAAAATATTCATCTGGGGCAGATGTTAACTGCATCAACCTTTCTTATAATATGTCTTGTCTAATATAAAAAGTGCTGGGAATTCTTGATTCTCTGCATAAGTTTTGCCTTCTTGATAGTGGCTGTCAAATTTTTGTTATTTCTTTATGGATGTGCAGCTTTAAAACTCAGTTTAACAATCCTGAGATTAGCTGGTAGTATATAGACTGATTCTTTTATCAAATGTAAAATATGTATATAAACTGCCAAGTTGCACTTAGCAGGATTTCTTGTTGTGTCTCAGGATTTCTTGTTGTGTCTTTAGTGTGTGTTGAAGCTATGTATAGCTTTTTTTGTTGTTGCAATTTACCTGACAATAACACATATTATTATTTTAGATATTATTTGCGATCTATAATTAAATCAAATTATTTTATTTACTAAAACATTACAAACATTAAATTAAAAATTTTATTACCATCTATTTTTTACTTGTGATTTATTAAGTAACTTTTCATTCATAGTATTTTATCTTTTTGTAAAATTTTGTTATTTATATTGAGATCTCAATGAGAGTATCTCAGTGTTAATATCTATTAGCCTTTATATTATGTACTATTTTTGACTTTTATGTCTCAAAACAATAAAGATCAAGTTTTCATTTCAACCTTCTACCCTTATAGTTAACCTTGTGACTCGTATTTAGCACAAATCACTCACTTACTTTTGCTCCTTGATTTGGTTTTTGTTGTTAGACCCTAATAATGCTCAGTTTCCGCCTTGAACTTCTTTAGGCAGTCTCTAGCATGCTATGACCTAAGTTAAAAAAAAAAAATTTTGTTTTTTTTCTGCATAAGACCTGACTTTTTCTTTAAAGCTGACTAGGATTCCTTTTTGTAATTTTCTTTGATTATTGTCCATTCTTATGTTGATCTTTGGCCTGATATCTTATTTTTCTACACATTTTACTTCATCTTCTGGATTCGTGAAAGTTTTTATTCTTTATTTCAAATCAACTTTTTGCCCTTCTTTCTTTGCTCCCTTTCTTTTTTTTGTGCAGCTGCTATTTCTGATTCTATTTCATTTTTTTCAAAACTATTTTGTAAACAAATGTTTTATTTTTTATTATTGTATTTTATCATTGTAAAAAATTTATACATTGTGTCTGATAAATTAGCTAAAGTTGATAGGTCTAATGCAAAATAGTTAATATGTCTAATGTTAGATGATCAATGCGGTTTAATTCTAAACTATTCTCATATCTGATGCTAAAGTCCATTATTTTCAGATTACTAGTTCTAATATTTTATTACAGAAAATAGATTTTAAGTTTGAAAAAACTTATCAAATAATAAAAAAAATTGTAAGATTAGATTCTTAGATTCTCAAAAGTCTTGTTTTATTCTTCTAATTTCTTCTAATTCCTCTTTTGAATCAAATGATCACGCTATTTCTGGCGTCCCAGCAAAAGAGGTTAAATTTTAAAATTATTTCAACTTTAGTTGCTTAAGTTATTTTTTACTTAAACCTATGTTGTCTTGAAAACATTCTTTTTGCATTCTTTTGTGTTCTTTAGAAGCACTTTTTTCAATACTCTCTAAATTAGTGCTTAACGACAACTAGGGTTGCCAGACTTTTACAAAAAAGGCTTTTACAAAAAAGAATGCATCACCAAACCTGTAAAAGTAAATTTTGTTACTGCGTTCTCCTTAAAAAGTTTTCTGTAAAAGCCAGACATCTGGCAATCCTATGCTTAACTGAATCTTGTTTTCTAATCTGCTGGAAAATAGCATATGTGATTTCAATTTTTAAAACCTCTGCTCATATTTCTAACCAACTATTGTATAATAAGTACTATTATTAACAATGTCCTCCTTTAGCTAACATTAGAACAACTGATATCTTAAGTCCAATAACTTTTAATAATACTTCTGATATCTTAAGTCCAACAACTTTTAATAATACTTCTGATATCTTAAGTCCATCAACTTTTTTTTTTGACAACAATGTTATTTCTGACAGTTAACATAGATTTTAGTTTTCTTATTTTATTACTGATCACCAGTCAGTCACTGTTTAACCAGGCTAAAGTATGGCATTACGCTTACTTTGACCTCTACGTTTTTTTGGATTATTGCTTATTGATAATTTCTAATAAAAATTGTTTATTTAATTCATTACATGTTAAGATCTGGTTGCTAATTTTTATTGTCTTTTCTCCTTTAAAACTTATGATTGTATTTTTTATTTCTAATAAATCTCTTATTCATCTATTTATTAGAAAAACTTAGGTTTCCTAACTTATGCAAATTTATCATTTCCATATGTTTGCACTCTTTCTCTTATTTACAAATACTACCATGATCACTGCTCTACCATGATCACTGCACGAGCTATTATCTCTTATTCAATCTAGAGTGACATTCAACTAAGTTGCATTCCTTTACTGTAAAATGCGCTGTAAATGTAAATGACTTAGGTTTCCTAACTTATGCAAATTTATCATTTTCATATGTTTGCACTCTTTCTCTTATTTACAAATACTACCATGTTCACTGCACGAGCTGTTATCTCTTATTCAATTGAGAGTGGCATTTAACTAAGTTGCATCCCTTTACTGTAACTGTTTCTTCATGGTCAAAAAACTTTTATTTATCGAGTTTTTTCCCTCCCACATCAATGATTCTGAATTCCCTGTGTTCTTTATGTTTTGTTTTATCTCTGTTCTTTACACTTTCGTAACTACGAACTTAAACATTACACTTTCTTAACTTAAGTTCATCACTAAAGTTGTAATGTAAATAAAGCATTTTAATTAAAATTTTTGTTCTATTAAAGTTCAATTTAATAAAAAATTGTCTAAATTGAACTTAAATTGTTGCTGATTTCTTGTTAAAATTCGATTTGTTTAAAAAACTTTCCTTTTTCTTTGTTATTGTTTTTTAATTCATCTCACTAAGATATTAGAGAAGACCATTATTTCTCTTGTTTCAAACTCCAAAACACAAACTTTTAACAAGGTCACTTAGAAACAGATTAACCCCCACATGCAGTAGGTTAAAACTCAATAATATTTACATATTTTTTTGCGTTCTTGCAGTCTTTTAAAAACTTTTTTTTTAAATGTTTGTCTTAAATGTATGTGACATACATTGTGTTACCGGTTATTGAAACCGGTAACACAATGTATGTCACCGGTTATTGAAACCGGTAACACAATGTATGTCACCGGTTATTGAAAGTTGCAGATTTGTTTATTTACACTTATTTATATATTTGGAAGTTTTTTTTTAAATATAAATATTTATTCATATTTCAGAACTCTTCTTCGAGTTATCTTGTGGATTAACCAAGTATTTGTTCGCGTTGCTATGACGTCAGGTTTTACAGCTGTTAATATTTTCATAAACAACTCTGTTGAGTCAGACTTAGTTGGTTTAGCTAATGGTATCGGGATGTGCACTTCGTGTATAGGAAGGTAATTTTTCTATACTGTGTGTTTTCTATATTGTCTACTCTGGGTTGAATATAATACAACAAAATTAGTTTTTCAAATTTTTTTTTAAACTTAAAATTAATAAAATGTTAGTTACTTAAAATGTCAGTTATAAAAGTTTTACTGATTTTTATTTAGGTCTAAAATTAATTTAAAAAAATATTTCTAAATTAAATAAAATTTAACCTGTGTTTATACAGAGGGGGTGGAGATAGGGTTAACTTTAGGAATTTAAATTTTCTTAGTGTTTTATCTATACAGACACGCACAAAACGTGTAATAATCTCAAATAAAAATTTCAATGAAATGCTGCTAACAGTAATGGGCATATGGTAATTCATTAAAAAAATTATTTTTCTTCAATATAGAAATATTTTTGAAAGTCTTCTTAAATCTCACTGAACTGTATTAAACCATGATAGCTCCTAATTTCTCACTATGGTAGACATTTATCTCAGAATTAATAAAACTTAAACTATTTCAACCTGGGTCTTGAAAGAAACGTTTTTTATACAGAGACTTCAAAAACATAAATATTTTTATTTAAAAATTTGTTAGCAATTTGGTAGACATTTATCTCAAAATTAATAAAACTTAAACTTATTCAACCTGGGTCTTGAAAGAAACGTTTTTTATACAGAGACTTCAAAAACATAAATATTTTTATTTAAAAATTTGTGAGCAAAAAAATTATAAAAAACGCTTAAGATTAATAAAATAATTTTAAAAAAATTTTTTTACCGTTAAAATGAAAAATACTCATTTTTATTACAAACAAATATTTTCAAATTCACAGGAAAAAAAAAAGTTTCTTTTGAGACCCAGGTTAACATATATTTAGAGAGGTTTTTTTTTTTTTTGATATTCCTTTATACATTTTATCTTTTCTCTTACAGTGGTTTCTAACCAAGGGCGGATCCATAGAGGAGGAAGGGAGAGCGATAGGGGAAATCGCCTCCTTTAGATTGTTTTGAAATTTTTTATTTCTGTAAGTTTATATATTAAACACAGGAAGTTGTTTGAAAACAGAAAAAATATAGTTAAGTTGTCTAAATAAAATTACAATTTTAATAAAATTCGAAATTGTATAATTGCTTGTTTACAAATCATTATATCGGAAACTTGCCCTCCCCCTAACCCTATTAGATGTCTGCATCCCCAAAATCAAAAAAAAAAATTTAGCTCGCCACCTTTCGACATGGTCTGGATTCGCCCTTGCTTCTAACTCTCAATGTGGTTGCTTGCAATTAAAAGTAAAGTTTTGTTGGTGTTACCACAAAGAAATTGGTTATTTTCAACTTTTGTTAAAGAAGTTTTCTAACAACTTTAGCCAAAATAAAATTAAACTATGTCTATATAAACGTGGTAGAATCATAGAAGAATAGACAGGTGAACATTTTTTAACAGTTTTATAAAAATCCATAAAAATTGGCAATCTGGTTACTTATAGGGCTGTATGTTTTATAATTTTTATGTTGTATAACAATAAAAATGTTAACGCCAATATATGTAAGTATTTTGTTTTATTTTAGAGCTATAGGACCCGCAAGTTTTGGTAGTCTTTTTACATGGTCTTTGGCAAATAAAGGACTTTCGTTTCCATTCAACCAGTATTTTTGTTTTCTTTTGATATTAGTTATTACAATTGCAGTGTCGTTAATAACTCTTTGTGTTCCTGAAAGCTTAAATAAAAAGAAAGTAAAGTCCGTGCAAAAATCGACTGTTACTGTGACAACTAGTGTTTTTGAACCTTGATTGTTATTTTTCTTTTGTATTATACATTGTATATAAATAAATTTTTATACAAGTTATTTTGTTTACTACTCTATTTGTAATGTCGAAATTAATCATTTTCATCTTAAGCTTTTTGTGCTTTTAAACGAACACATTGAAGTTTAGTATCAAAAAACCAAATTTTATTCAAAATCTATTATGATAAATCATCTATTTTTTATAATGTTAAATTAAGCATAGAGTCAAGTTGGGCAATTTAAGCATCTCGATAACTGCAGTAGATGTAAAATGGGAGTTTGAGACCACTTTGTGTTGCAAGTTCGTGCAACCTAAACAGCGACTACTATCAGCATGTTTTTTCTTTGGCTTACTAGTGCACACAAGCTAAACAAAAGCTACTATTAATATGTTCTTATTTTAGGTTGCAAGCGTGCACAAGTCAAAAATTTGGCGCTCAATGTAGTAGCCGCACCCTTACTTTGATTATAATTCTAAAGTATTTCTTTAGACAGTTTTACCATGCGCCCATTCCAAAGAAATATTTAAGAGTTTTATCTGGCTTTGAATATACTTACAATAGATAAGAAATTATAATCAGTGTACTACAGCCCTATAGGGTTCTGGCGTGGAGTATCTGCTATTAAAAAGCTCGCAACAGCCGCAAAAATTCCACTAAAAAAAAAGTTCCAAAGTTCGTGCAATTTCAAACTAGTAAATACTATTTAGCCACTTGCACAGAGTCTTTTCGTTCAATTTTAAGTTTGCATCTGCCTTGAAACTCTTTATAATACTGGAAATGAATAAAATTATTGTCAATTGCAATAATGAAACACAAACAATTGCACTGGAAAATAAAACTAAACTGGATATTCACGACTCGCTGGAATGTTTAATTATAAAAAACCAAGATGCAAAATACCTTCGGAGCACATTAGAAGTTATTCGTATTATTTCAACTAGAATGCAAAGAGATCGATGCATTCAATATGATGAGAGAGAATTTTGAAATCAAAGGCGTTTTCATCACAAATTTGCACTTCTAAGAAATATAATAGAGATGTTTTATACTAAATGTAAAAACAGCTATAAACCGAGTCTTACTGTTGATATGCAATTATTTAAATCTAGGGGACGTTGTCCTTTAACGATGTTTATAATTATAAAAACAGAGGGAAAAAAACTTATATCAGTTCTGAGTCCTCTTACTGCTAAACTTACTACCATGTTGGTCGAGTAAATGGAGTACGTGATATTGGATATGGTACACGAATCGTTCTTAAACTAACTGATCACATAAATAGAAGTTAAAGAAACATTACAGCGTACTATTTTTTTTACAAATATTCATCTAAAACGTGCTTTGATTGGGCGTATAATTTATGACAGTAGTACCATTTTAAAAAAAAAAAACCTTATAGTTTTTTACCAAACTCACATCATTTTTTTGGATTTCAAGATGACTACTATTGTTTTTTATCATATTGTTATCAACCTTTCATTGATGAAATTGTTATTGAGCAAATATAAAAACCACTTACTGAATTACAGCGCATATAAAGGTGGATTTGACAACTTGAACCAGGTTATCAGTTTGACAAGTGGTTATAGTTAAAGATTTTCATTCTTCTATTAATGTCACCTAGATTAAAGAACTTTTTGTGAAATACTAGATAATTTAACATTTTTTGAAAAAAATATTTGAAAATGCTTTTTAACAAAGCGTGCATAGTATCACAATAAACGTTATTACTAACATGAAATTATGAAATTTTATAAAAACAAAACTCTTCCTTAATACCATTGAGTAAACAATTATGTATATCTATACATAATTGTTTACTCTTAATTGTAAAATCTTTATTTCTAAGTAAATCAACAGATTCAGCCAAAATTGTCACCATTTATTTGAGCAATGATAACATATATTTTAAGTTATCGCTCTCTATTTTTATAGTAAAGCCTTTTGTTTCTAATTCCGTCATTTCTTTGATGTATTTAGAAAATGCATCTTTATTTGAATATTTTATGCGATCAGAAGTTTATATAATTGCACTTAACAAAATATTCTCAAGTTTTGAGTTATGAAGCGATTTAAACATTTTAGACTTGTACATAAAGTTCCAGTTTTGTGATTAGTGTATTAGTTGTATATATATATATATATATATATATATATATATATATATATATATATATATATATATATATATATATATATATATATATATATATATATATATATATATATATATATATATATATATATATATATATATATATATATATATATATATATATATATATATATATATATATATATAAAATACTATAAATTCTACAATAGAGAATTATGGTCAAAAGAAAAAAAAACTACGTATTCAAAAGTCTAAAAAAGTAAAACTTCTGCGAAAAGATTGAGAATGCTAAATGAGGATTTGGATAAAGCATGTTATATGTGGCTTTTAAACACCCGATATCAAAACATTCCAGTGTCATCTTGTGTCGATAAGTCTCGAAATCTCGATAAGGCGGATATTATCAGAAAGTCTGATTAGGTCATTCATTAAGTCAGAAAATGTATATACATTTCCTCAGAGTCCAAGTTAACGGAATTCTACTGTATTAAAAGAAAATACTAGCTTTTAAGGATCCGTAAGATCCGTGGTTCAAACCCTACCTTTAGGCAAGTCTTGCAACATCGGTTGGGACGGAGACGTGAACTTCCTATTAAATGCTCTTCTGCGGTGCTCTGTGATAAGACCGTAAGGACTTCTTGGGGCACCTTAATTAACTAAAAAAAAAAAAAAAAAAGGATCTAAATATTTGAAGTGGTGTGAAGTTCTATATATCTTGCTAATCTTTTTTGAGATTTTTTTTACTAGAGAGTTTATATAAAGTTTTCATGATAAATCTTATTTTGCAAACTTTTTAGTCTAAAAAACTATGACTAAAAAGTTTGAAAATAACGTTACTCTAAAGGGAGAAGGGAGCTTAATAAAGTTTCCTTGGGATTATTTTTCATTTCTTGAAGCTTAAGAGTTTTTCCTTAACATTTTGAATTCATTTTGCGATTGTGATTTTGGTTTGATTGGCTTACTTGGTCCATTCTCTAATAATCCTTTTATAACAGTTTTTATCAATCAGATTTTAAATGGAAAATAAAAAATTTTCTAATTTGATATTTAATATCAATAAATTATATTTTAAGCATAGTCAAAATAAAAATGGCGAAACTTTATTTATTTTCAAATAACAAAACGCATTTACACATTGCAATAGTAAATGTCAAGATATGTTTATCAATAATTGATGAATTTGTCTGGAATGAAAAAGAATTTAGTGCATTTTTACTTTATTAATATTTAAGTGATATTGCATTAAAGAATATTGTTTTGAATGCAATAATTGCATTTGAAACAGTATTCTTTAATGCAATATCACCTGAATAGTAATTAAGTAAAAATTGCCTAAATTCTGTAGCCAAAAAAATCTATTTTTACAAAGCAAAATTAGACTTTAAACAGAATAAGTTTTGCAAATATTTCTGAAACCGTTTGATCTTTTGTATTTTCTAACCGTTTCCTTTTGATCCTTTGTTTGCATTTGATTCTTTGTATTTCCAAGGTGATATTGACTACTTAATGCTGACGGCGACTTCTGACAATTGGATAACTATTCCTGTATTAAATTTTTTATTCTTTCAAAGTGGAAAGTTCATCATTTTAAATAAGTTATAAAAAAGTTATTATATAAATTGATAATAAGGAAATGTTGTGCAGTTGCATCTCATTTGAAAAATTTAAATATATTAAAATAGTAAATATATTTGATTAAAACTTCCCTAAAATACCCCCCCCCCCTCCTTGCTACGGGCCTGTAATGTAAAATTTATTATATTTTATATATATTATAAAATAATAAAGTATAACATAACATAAAAACTCTTCATATGTTTAACACTACTTTCAAACTTAAAAAAAAAATGTTTCTGATCTTTTACTTTCTTTTTTTTTTTATCTTTTTTTTTTATCTTTTTTTTTTTTATCTTTTTTACAATAAATCAGTTAAGATAAAAAATCGTTACAAAATAAAAAATGTAAACAAAAATAAATAATTACACAAATATACAAAAATACACAAAAATAAAAAATGTAAACAAAAATAAATAATTACACAAATATACAAAAATACACAAAAATAAAAAATGTAAACAAAAATAAATAATTACACAAATATACAAAAATACACAAAAATAAAAGTATATAAAAATACATACGTAGAGCGTAAAAATACCCAATAATAATTAAAATTTAAAAAAATATAGAAGTAGTTAAAAGGAAAAAAAAAGATGTTTTTGATATAATTTTCAGAAACTCGAAGGTTGACCTTTTTCATTGATGTTAAAAAGTTTTAATGTTTTTACCCAATGGGCACGAAGTTTAAGACGTATAAAATACGTATAAATACGTAAATACTATTTTAAACGTCTTAATCACATCTTGTGCCCTTAGGATATCTGCCACTTAAGCAATATTGATAAAATGTTATATATATTAATTTTGTAAGACTTTATATGTCGATGTGTTCAAAACATTGTTAATTATAAATATAAAACCTAAAAAAATTAAAACTTAAGATAAACTAGTTAAAAAGCAACCCAATACAAGATTCTTAGAAATTATTGTTTATAAAAAGTTATTCTGGATTCCTCATATAAAATACATCTAGTTAAAAATAACCAAAACTATAGGTTTGTTGTATCAAGTTTGCATCAATATGCAAAGTCCTACATAAATCTATTTTGGCCTAATTCGTAGCTACATTAGCTATGCAAACGTTTCATGGTCAAGTACTCAAAAATCAAAGCTTAAGAAACTTTATAGTTTACAAAAACATGCTTGCAGAACTATTTACTTTAAAGATGAACATGCTAAAATGAAAGATGAAAATGATGAATGTATATGAAATAAATATCTACCAGTATCTAACTTTAATATATCGTTACAATAACATTATCTCTCCTGCAAGCTTTAATAACAAGTTTGAAAAGAGTAAAATAAAAATTATCATGTAAGAGCGAATATAATGAACACGTATAAACTGTCTTGGAGAACTAATAAATATTCAGAATATAGCAATGTTATACTATAGCATTTTATATCGAAAGCCTAAAGTATGGAATTTATATATATATGGAATATTTTAAAAAAGGTTCAAAGGAATAGTAATTTCGTTAAGTTCAATCAAGTTTACAACAAATAAAGAAATTTTTAAAAGTTGAGAAACGTTCTCGGTTAATGTTACTCTAAATAATTGTTGTTAAATTTGTTTTTGTATTATTTTTACTTTTTGTTTGTTGCATAATAGTCTTATTAGCGAACTACGCATTTTTTAAAGAGTTTTATTAAATATTTTATAACATATAACAATATTCTTTTGAAATTTTGTTAAAGGGGCTCTATAAAAAAGATCGCGATGACGCATGGCCATCCTCATCATTTTCGTTGTGCTTTTGTCTGTTTTAATTATATTTTTATTTTGTGTTACGGAAATGTGAAAATTTCTTTTAATGTTAAAATAAAAACAAACAAAAAATAAAACAAACGAAACTCACAGAAGAGCAGAAGAACCACTGTGTAGGATTCATGTTTTTACAATTATAAGTTTTTGACAATGGTGTTAAAAACAAAAGTTAAAAAAGTTAAAAAATATGCCTAATATAAAATAACTACTATGAAGAACAAAAAAACTTTCATAGTTGCAATTAAAAAAAAATGCAAAAAAGTAATTTCTTAATAAGATTTGTATATTCTAAAAAATTATTTTTAATTAATTTTGAAAGCAATTTCAAAAATTCATTTAAAATAAATATTTTCTAACTGTCTTATATTATCTTTTGCTAAGATTTTATTCTAAATATGGACGATATGTAATTTTGAACTATTCTTGCTTAGCTTGACATAAAGACTCAATTAAGGTGTCTGTTGTGCGAAAAGTATATTTAAAGTCAGGTTTTTTTTCATAGAGATCATAAAAAATTGAAGGACGTTGTTGATGTGCGGCCGCGGCGCAGTGGTTAGAGCGCTTGCTTTATAAGCAAGAGATCCAGAGCTTTGGACATATTTTTGCGTCACGGTAAGAAAAGATGCGTGAACTTCCAGGTTAAATGCACTTCCACGGTGCTCTGTGACAAGACCGTTAGGTCTTTATGGGGCACCTAAATAACAAAAAGAAATAATAATAATTTAGTTTTGTACATGAGACATATAATTTTAAATATGTTAGCTCATATATTGTATAAGCATTTATACTTTCAAAAAGTGGTTTTGCATGTTCCTTTTTTATTTTTAAAATTCATTATTTTCAAAGTTTCTGTTTTTTTTATAGTGTGCCTTATAATTATTTTGTAATGAAAAATGTATTGTATACACTTAAATATAACAGTATAACAGTTTGGGTTGCAAGCTGTTTTACGATTTAGAATTAGGCCAATGTTAAACTAAAAAATCTTATAAAATAAATTATTAAAACTTATATTACCCAACATGCAGTTATTATTTATAAATAGTTAGACAATTATTTGTTTCTATGCGCAGGAAATACTTTTAATTACCATTATAAGTAAATTTATCTCGGAGCTATTTTTGATACTAAATGTGAATAACATTTCTTTAATATTGTTTGATAGCAGATAAAAACAATAAAACTTTGTGACGTTATTGAAAAAGGTCAACCTCCGAGTTTCTGAAAATTATATCAAAAAATTTAATGTTTAACGCATAACAAGTATATTATGCGTCGTATATTAATTTAACAACGAACATCAAATTAATCTTCAAATGCGTAATATAAGAAAATGAGTCATTAAGTATAGTATTTAAAGAAGAACTCAAAAAGTTTAATAATGTTTAATGATATTGAAGGATGTTAAAGTTAGCATTTTTTCTCTTAATTTCGAGTGTTTTCTGTGGCGATGAGGTGTTACATGTAGAACAACAGAGCGTGTGCACTGAAGTAACAAGTGCACCTACCAATGATTGCCGCTGGCATGCAAACCTTGATGTTTTCGCAGATTCGATAATTCTTGGAGGTTGCACGGTGGCTGCATTCAAGCTCCAATGGTTTAACGGTGCGTGGTCAGATTGGTTTGTAAAAGGAGTTAATGATATTGATGTTAAAGTGAATCTAATCCCGTTACCAAACTGCGCTACTCCTGTTTTAAAAAACACAATGCGTCGATGGTGGTCTTATTTCTACGATCATACTCATAAATACATTAAATGCTGTCGTAAACCGTAATAGTAGTCTCACACCAAAAGTTTGGTAACCAAAAAATAAACTTGATACGATGAATTCTCAATAAACATTTTTATTTAGCTATTTGCTGTCACATTAAAACTTTTTTTTAATTGATAGTTGAAATACTTAGTTATGTTGTTTATTGTAATAATTAACTTAATTATGTTACTTATTGTAACAATAAACTTAGTTATGTAGCTTATTGTAATAATTAACTTATACTAAGGAAATAAAACAGTATTTTATTTACTTATTAAAACAACTTTTTTTGTATATAATAATTTATAATAATATAACTTTTCAAAGTTATATTATTCTAATTATTTATAATAATATAACTTTACTTGTAATAGACTATTACAACATTTGTTGTTATAAATTGTTGCTATATTTTTTAAAACTTGAGAAGAACTGAATATTTAGAAAGAACCCAGTTATTATAACATAAATAACTTTAGGTCTAATCGTTTGTGACCTTAAAATATTTTTTTGCTGATGTATTTTTAGTTTTGCTTTTTTTGTTTTTTTGTATTTTCAGATTGTCTATACACAGGGCGGCCGAGAGAAGGTGGGGGGGGGGGCACCAGATAGGTAGATACCTAAAGAAAAAAAAGTCCTATAATATAGGAAAAATTTGATAATTAAGGACGCCAATCAGGTTTGCTGTCTCAGGCGGCGTGACAGCTCTCGGCGGCCCTGTCTATACAGGCATACAATTATAAGGAAGCGGTAGTCTGCTAAAAATCAATTAAGGGAGAGGGGTAGCGGATTTAATATGAAAGTACGTATACACATAGTATTTATAAAAATTAAAAAACCTTTAAAAATAGCAAACATTTATCAATAACTCGATGTATTTGAACCAAAAAAATAATTTTTTTTTCAAAAAAGAAAACACCACGGTACGAGCAGGTGTGTGTATTAGGGTATGAACAGCTGTGTGTATTAGGGTATGAACAGGTGTGTGTATTAGGGTATGAACAGGTGTGTGTATTAGGGTATGAACAGGTGTGTGTATTAGGGTATAGGGGTTGTAAGGGAACAGTCTTAAGACTAAAAATAGTTATTTGTATTTTCTGTTTTTGATTTATTCCATAATTTACAATTCTGTTTTTCAGAGATATAGTTAAAAGAAAGCAAAAATATGGTTAAAAAAAACTTGTTGGAATCAGATAGTAGTGGCCCTAACTTTAAAATAAATGTTGCATTTGCATATATAGAAAAATAAAACCTCAACGACTTCTTAAAAATCAAATTCCAATATATAATCACTAAGACTCTATTGTACTCATTTTACTTGGATATAAAGCAATAAAGTGGATTAGGCTTTTAAATCTGAAATTTACATTTAATTAAGTAAAATTAGAAAAATGTAGTATTAACGTGTCTTAAAAAGATTTAAAATAAAGAAATAAAATACCACTACTGATTTGTTATGTAAAATACCAGTACTGATTTGTTATGTAAAAACTAAATTAAAACTCTTTTTATTTCAATTAACAATTTATCATTCTAATCAAATAAACAATTTAAAAAATAAAATCAAATCATACCAATAATTTTTTAATCTATAAAGAAAATTTATTTTTACAAATTATTTAAACTCAATGTAAACCGTTTTCAAAGTCTAAGTTTAAATTTAATTAAGTTTTATATACCAAATTTAAGCAAGCTAAAAAATAAAAAAATGGATAAAACATTATAACTATAATATAACAGAAAATTAAAAATTTATAATAAAGATAATTTTTTTCTGCTTCATTAATATCACTAAAAAATAGTTTCTATATTTTTTTAATGGAGCAGATAGGAAAAAATAATATTTAATTATCATTAAAATTATTTTTTATTTATAATCATATCAAAAAGTTATTTCTATGTAATCATTAAAAACAATTTTAGCTTAAAAGCCAATAATTGTTGAAAAAGTAAAAACCTAAAATTATATATATATATATATATATATATATATATATATATATATATATATATATATATACATATATATATATATATATATATATATATATATATATATATATATATATATATATATATATATATATATATATATATATATATATATATATATATATATTCGTACCCCCTTCTCTCTTAAAACTTGGATATAATGTAATCTTTCTATTTCCTAATAACGGCAATGATATACGACCGCTATTATAAAATCCTGATTCCAGTAAAATAAATCAGTTCCTATAATTTAATGGATAGTTTGGAATTTCACTTGATATCAATAATATATGATATAAATAATTGTTTGCTTTTTTGAGTTTTCTAATTTTACCTCTTTTCCTTTTTTTCATTTAATTCGTTTTATTTTATTTAAAGTAGATATTTTTTTGTTGTTGTCAGCATATAGGTTCGTTCGTGCAATTTAGTTTTTTACTTCATTTAGTAGTATGATAACTTGCAAGTCTTAGGAAGTTTGTAAGCTAAGAACGAGTTTTGTTTCCACTACATAAAATTTAACCAACTTTTTATATTTTCTAGCAACACATCATCTTTGATGTTCCAAGTACTGGAATATGATTTCTTCCATAACCACGTAGTTTAACATCTGTATAAGTGAGATTATCACGTGATGTTAGTTGGTTGTAGACATTTTTTGGCATAACATCAACTTTAGCTCCAGTGTCGATTTTCCACATACCAATTTACGATTAATTTTAAAGATTATCAAATCACCTTTTTTTTTTTACAATTCATTTCACCAGATGATACAAATTTAACATGGTATATAACAGCACAATTTTTGTGTATATTCTTTGAGTTGCAGGAAGTCTCCCAATAATATTTTTTGTTACATTTGTGGCACGTTTAACCAAATGCGGACGATTTTTTGGTTCATGTGTTCTATTATATTTCTTGCACTGTCTAGTTGCTGTTTTGTGTTTAACATTATTCATTAGTTTTCAGTTTTATTTATTTGATTCAACCCAGTCCTTTTGCTTTTTGATACATTTTCGTTATTCGCTAATTTTCTCCATTTTGGTATTGCCCTCATTTGGTTGTCTTGGCTTTATAAATTTCTTTACCGCATCAATATCTTTTTCGTGTGTAATTGATTTCATTTCTATGTTGGCAATGTCTTCAGCTCTGTATACGCTAATCGTTTTTGTTTAAGTTAAATCAGCTCATTTTCGAAATAGATTATTTCGGACTTTTTCTGATTTGATTCCATCAATTATTTTTTTTAATATAAGACCATCTTGAATATTTTCAAATTCACATGTTTTAGCCATATTTTTTAAATAAGTCACAAAAAAAATCAAATGATTTATTGACATCTTGTTTTCGTACGAAAACTTTCTTTCAAAAACCAGATTTCTTTTCGGTAAACAGTATTCTTCTTTTCTTTCAAACAGTTCTTTTACCGTGATGTCATCATTTTTACCATCGTCATTAAAATGAAAACAATGTTTGACTACAGTAGTTTACAAGAGAGGGTTCTAGTTTACAATTTATAATTAAAAAAAAAAACATAACGTTTAACGCAAAACACGTATGCTATGCGTGGTTTTAATAATTTATTAGGTTTATTTATTAATTTGTTTTTAGTTTTAATTAATTTATTACGGATATCAAGTTAATCTTTAAATGCCTAATACGCATTTAAAGATTAACTTGACTTGATTAAAAAACACTATTAAATTAACTTGATTAAAAAACACTTAAAATTACTAAAAGAAAAAAGTATTAATTTATACTTTTTTTCAAGGAATTATAAGTGTTTTTGTGGCCATGAAATTTTAAATAAGCAACAACAGAGCGTGTGCACTAACGAATAATTGCCGCTGGCATGCAAACCTCAATGTTTACGCAGAATCAATATCTTTTAAAAGCCTTTCCTACGGCCTCAATCTAATAATCTAATATATATATATATATATATATATATATATATATATATATATATATATATATATATATATATATATATATATATATATATATATATATATATATGTACTTATTATTATTTATTTTGCCGTTGATAAATATTACAAAAAAGAAATTACAATAAAAGAAAATCCTGACCGGAGCAAGAAGAAGACAGGTTGTCTTATCACCAAGTCCCGTCGCACAAAAATTTACATGCACAATAAATAATAAAAGACAAAAAGACAGTATAAATACAAAAACAAAAATTAAAAAACTTCAGCAATAAAATAATTTGTTGCTAACAATCTTCCAGCAGAATAATTTTAAAAATAAAAAAGTAAAAACGACAGAAATCATGAAAGTTATTAAAACAAAAAAAAAATGCGTTGTTTAACTAAATAAAAAAGAGCAATATATGTAAACATAAGTATTTGGGCTGATTATTTAATATCATCAAAAACATGAACGAAAAAGACAAGTTTACTACTATACTTTACTACTTTACTACTATACTATACTACTATACTATACTTTACTACTATACTATACTATACTATACTATACTATACTATACTATACTATACTATACTATACTATACTATACTATACTATACTATACTATACTATACTATACTACTATACTATACTTTACTACTATACTATACTATACTATACTATACTCTACTATACTATACTATACTACTATACTATACTTTACTACTATACTATACTTTACTAATATACTATACTATACTATACTATACTACTATACTATACTATACTATACTATACTATACTACTATACTATACTTTACTACTATACTATACTATACTATACTATACTACTATACTATACTTTACTACTATACTATACTATACTATACTATACTCTACTATACTATACTATACTACTATACTATACTTTACTACTATACTATACTATACTATACTATACTATACTATACTATACTATACTATACTATACTACTATACTATACTTTACTACTATACTATACTATACTATACTATACTATACTATACTATACTCTACTATACTATACTCTACTATACTATACTATACTACTATACTATACTTTACTACTATACTATACTATACTATACTATACTATACTATACTATACTATACTATACTACTATACTATACTTTACTACTATACTACTATACTAAGTATACTAATGGTTTGAAACCATTTTAATAAAAGTTAAAAATAGTGTTAAAGATTTAATTTATTTTTAAGTGATTTAGTTTAAACCTTTAAATTGTTTTCAAAAAAGGTATTTGAAATCTAATATATCGAATTCCATGTTCATTAAATGCCGTTTTGAATCATCCTTAAAACTTTGCAAAGTGTAGTTTAAAACAAAGTTTTGTTTTTTATTAAAGATTGGAAGAAATTTTTTCCAAACTAAAGGTCACCGATATTGAATTTGGTACGAACTTAGTTTAAGAAGGTTAATGGAAACCTCAAAGTTATTCACCGAAAATTTGATTGGATATTTATGGGAGATTTCATTAAAGTAGGATTGAAATGTTACTGGAGAAAACTCAAGTTTTGCTTTAAACATAAATAACATTACTTGATGAATATTAGGCTTATAAATATTTAAAGCTCCAAGCTGACGTAAGAGAGGTTCGCATTGTGTTTTTCTATTTGCCCCAAATACTATCCTGCAAGCATGTTTTTGTTTACTGTAAATATTTTTGAGTTTAGTGTGATTAGTGCTACCCCAGGAAATGTTACAGTATGAAAGATAGCTGTGTATAAACGAAAAATATAAATTTTTAAAAAACTTGTTATTAAGAAAAGGTTTTGTTCGATATAACATGGCAATACTTTTTGAGATCTTACCTTCAATATATTTAATATGAAATTTCCATAAAAATTTTTCATCTAAGAGCACTCCCAGAAAGTTTTTAGTCAATTCCCTTTTAATTATTTTATTATTGATTAAAAGATTGGGTAGTTTAAAAGGAATATTCTTGGCTTTACTAGGTTTATGGAATAGGATAAAATTTGTTTTCTCTACATTTAATGATAGTCGGTTACTTACAAACTACTCGTTGATCTTATCTAGTTATTCGTTAGATATTTTAAAAAGAACAGTAATATCTTTGTGAGAATAAAACAAATTAGTGTCATCTGCAAATAAGATAGTATTTAATACTTTTGTTGATAAATATAAGTCATTTATATAAAGTAAGAACAATAATGGTCCCAAAATAGAACCTTGGGGTACTCCACAAGTTATTAAGTTGTTTTTTGAGTCTTTTGATTCTTTAAGTATAAATTTCTTTCTGTTAGTTAAGTATGATTTAAACCAAAGTAAACTTTGATTTTTAACACCATAGTTTTCTAATTTTTTCAAAAAAAGTTTCATGATTTACTGTGTCGAAAGCTTTAGATGAATCAATAAAAATCCCTATTGTATAGCAATCACTATTAAATCAATTTGATATAATAGTGATTGACCAATTAACCAATTCAATTTTGCATGGTCAGTAGAATGATTTTTTTTAAACCGTATTGATTATTATATAAAATCTTATTTTTAGATAGATATTCATAAAGTCTGTTGTACATAATGCGTTCAATTAGTTTAGAAAAGCAGGGTAAGACTGAGATTAGTCTGTAGTTTGAAATATTGTGCTATTTTTGCAATTTTTAGTTTATCTGGAATATGACATGATTTAATGGAGAGATTAAAAATATGGAATAATGATTGTTCGATAATATCAAAAACATATTTAATTGCATTAACATTAATTTCATCTATACCTGCACTTTTATTTTTTTTCAGACTATTAAAAGCAGTATGTAGCTCACTACATACTGCTATATATATATAAATATATATATATATATATATATATATATATATATATATATATATATATATATATATATATATATATATATATATATATATATATATATATGTATATATATATATATGAATTTCATACTATAATCTCTTAGCGTTCCAAAACTATGACTGTATAAAGTTTAAACCTCTCTCATTTTTAGGGGGTTAATATTATTTCGGTTTGATTCTGAATTTACTGGTGTATGGATGTTTAAAAAAATGTCAAGTAAATGAAAAACAATTTATGTAAAACTGTTGCATAAAGTATATTTTTAAGTTAACTTGATGTAAAAAAATGCAGTTGTTTTTTGTCTAATTACCAAAAGGAAATAAAAATTTAAAAAAGTTTTATATTAATATACATATTTTAGTGACATATTTTTTTTTTATTAAATATAAAAGTTTAAAAATAATAAAATATATAACTAAAATAAATTTTTAACTTAAAGTAATGACCATTATGACTTGGTTTCTATAAAACAAAAATAAAAACAAGTATAGTTGCTGCTTCGGCAAAATTACACTGATGATTGTTACTTTATAAAAAAATTTAGAAATAAAAGCTTGATAATCAATTTATTTTTGTTAATGATCTTGTTAAAACATTTTAACAAGATCATTAACAAATTAATTAACGGCACAAAACAAGTGGTTTACACGCGCATTACACGCGCATTACACGCATATTTCAATAATCTAAAGAAGTGGAAGTAGTTACTACTCTTGTTAATAATAACTACTCGAAGCAATTACTGAACGTAATTAATTAAAGTAAACTTTCTGTAAATAAAAATTAATTTCTCATAAACATAGAAATAGTATATCATTATTATTTGCACTTTAAAATTTGATCTTGGGAATTTTTAATTTCTCTAAAAAATGAAAGTTACGTATTTTCAATGGATTACAATATTTGAATGCATGTGGCTGATATTTACAGGTATTTAATTCCTAATATATATATATATATATATATATATATATATATATATATATATATATATATATATATATATATATATATATATATATATATATATATATATATATATATATATGTATATATATATATATATATATATATATATATATATATGTATATATATATATATATATGTATATATATATGTATATATATATATATGTATATATATATATATATATATATATATATATATATATATATATATATATATATATATATATATATATATATATATATATATATATATATATATATATATATATAAGTTGTGTTTTCTCAAATAACCTTTTATTTATTTATTGATCTATTTTGTGATTATTTCACTTTATATTGATCACTCTAAAATCGAAAAAGAGTTGATTATTATCAAGTAATCCAAACAAAAACAAAAAAAATATTTATATATTTGTGTGAGGAATTTTTCTTATTTAGTTTTATTTTTCTAAATAATGTTGACAAAAGTTTTTTATAATTCTGGATGTTTCCTTCATGTCACTAAATATATTCACAAGCGTTTTTATATGAAAAACATATTTTTAAAGCGATGTCAAGCTCTCATAAACTTTGAAATTTACGACAAAAAAAAAAAGTACAGTTCAGTTGAACGTGTATTAAAAAGATATAGGCTGTTCATATTTCTGTTTTAAAATAAATATCAACAATTTTTTTTTTCTCAAAATTTTACAATCATTAAAACCTTATAGAAATGTTTAATATACGTAGTTTAATAGTTAATACTCCCACAACTATGTCTACCTTTTCCGTTGTAACAGTTTAATGGATAATTAAAGACACCTCTGCAATTAAGCTTTAAATTATTTTGCGGAGCCTAATATAAAAATTTTTTTGGAATTAGCCTAATTTTTCAATTTATAACTTTTTTCTCATATTTTCATATATTAATTTCATAAAATTTTTTAGTTTTTTAATTATCATATTTTAATTTCATAATATCTTTTATTAATTTAAATACACGTAGTTAGTAATACTTTTAGCAATTTTAAAAAACATATTAAAATAAATTAAGCGATCATGACTTTGCATAAAAAAAAAAAAATGAAAAGGATAACTTAAACCACAGAAATACAAAATTAGTTGAATAAAATTAAATATTATACATCATAAACGTCTGTACGAACTTTTATTACAGACGAATCGGTAAATGTTAAAAGAGCCGAAGTCCAACAAAGTAAACTTACTGCAAACTAAATAAAACTGCATTACCTCCTTAGTAAATTTTTGTTAATGGTTTAATAATTTTTATTTTTGAAGGAAATAATTTCTTTACCTTAAAAGCAAAACATTTATTTTTTGACATTTATTTTTAAAGAACCTATAAACCAATTAACTGCTGTTGGCCATTGCAGTAGTTTTATAATAAAAGTGAATATGATTATAAGGGGTATACTTAATACACTTTCTTAAGTCTAATAATCTTATAATTTCTTAAGTCTAATAAGTAAAATGTTTGACAATACTATTGATAGTTTCACTTTACATTGACCTATAATGTCACAATGCAATTGAAAATAGTTAAATCTGCTTATTGCAAACTGAGTTTCTTGGTTTCATGGCTTACTCATAGTTTTGACTGAAGTAAGGTTTTATTGGTAAATTGGTAAAAAATTAGTAAATTTTAGTTATTATAAACAACTTTTATTCTAAATTTTTTTTAATAGTTATTTTTTGTGTGGAGCAAGAGGAAGGTTGACGTAATTTATTAATTAGTAGTTGTTGTGACGAAGTAGCTTCGTTGTTGTGACGCAAGAGTGTTTGTTGTTTTTTTTGCATAATATTAAATATTGAGAAATATTAAACATATATTCACATATATTATAAAATATTGTTAATACTTACTTAACATCTAAAGAGTATTATAATATATAAACGCATTTAAAAATTGTTTTAAATATTTGTAAATTTATGTATTTTGACTCTTGATATAGGTTGTAAAGGGCTCTATGATAAGATCGTGTGATCTTCTGGAAGTCCTACCAGTAATATATTCAATGTAAATTTACCTTCTATTCTGGAAAAAAAGTAAATATATATATATATATATATATATATATATATAAATTAGATAATAAAAAAAAAATGTAATATAAGAAATTAGTTTTATCAAAAAGATTTATCAAAAATGTTTTCAAAGCATTTGATTTCAAAATTTCTCTTTTTATATGAAACATAATGAATTTACTGATTTCACCATATTGAATTAGTTATTTTTAAAGCTGTTATATACCTTCTATATCTTCTATATCTTGATATGTTATGCTACAATCTTTATACTTAGTTCTTTTTACGAAGCAGTTTATATGTGAGTCTCTCATTAGATCTTAGAAAATAGTTATTAAATTTATTTTAAAGTTGTTTGGTGTAAGATTTTTAAAATGATTATACATGAGGATAATGTGTTAAAATCTGTTTAGTTCATAAACATTCAACATTTTTATTTGCCTCATTAACGGCTTTGCATTCTCAAATCTATTTTTTTGGGTATATAATTTTGCTAATATGTTTTTGCACTCTAAATATCTTTTAAGTTTAACCGGTTGTGTGCTAGCCCACGCAATGCTTCATTATTTATGTAGCTTTGAATTATAAGTTTAAAACTTTGGGTGTTTATGAATGGGCTTATTCTTTACTTTATGCCAATTGCGTTGTTTATTTTTTATTTAATCTTTTAATAGATTTTGATTTAATGTGAGGAAGCCAAGTTTTTTTCTACAAAAAAAGTATTTTTTATTCCTCGGTATTATAAAAATTCCTCGGTATTTTAAAAATTCTTCTTTTTAACTTGTGTATCATTTATAAAGAGAGCTGGTAATTAAACTTGCAGATTTTCTTCTCGTATTTTTTTTTTTAATAATTTATATTGAGTTTTGTCTGTGTTTATTAGCTTGTCAGCTCTAAACCATTTATTTACTTTCATCAGTTCAATATTCATACTTCCATATAGCTGATTAATATCATTATTGGACATAAACAAATTACCCGGTGGGAAATGAGTTAACGACTACCGAGCGACTAGCTAGCTTTATAGCGATTTTCAAGCGATTTTTTTTTTTTTGTTTTATTCTTTACCAATGTCTCTAACATCTTTAAAAATTCGATTTTTAGTGTTGAGTTGATTATAATTATGTGATTAATTGAACTTTAAACATTGCGATTTTGTAGCAATGTGTTGCTAGTACTACATATCGTAGCTTTGTAGATAGCTACAAAATATCTACAAATCTATAGCTGATTGATAGCTACATACCAAAATTTTTTTGATAGCAATTTTATTACGATATGACGGTAGCTACAATAGTCTGTTAGTCTTTAGCTTGTTAAGCTAGCTGTCCTAATAGCCAAATTGCTGTCTTTATCTTTACAAAAATTCGCTAACTTAAAAAAGCTAGCGATCCTCGTGGCCAAATCGCTGTCTTTATCGTAACGATTATAGCTAGCTATTCGCTAGTTAATTTCCCACTGGATAGTATAATCACCAGTGGCGTAGGCAGGTTTTTAAATGATTAAAATAACCAACTTATAAACAAAAAGAAAATTCCATTTTTTTTAACGTTTGTTTGTACGACGAAACGATTCTTTTAAAAAAAAATTACTTTGATAGGAGAATGGGAACAAGAAGCCCTAAAATCTTATATTTAATATTATAATCATTAATAATTGAAAGGAAGCGATGAATTTCTTTTATTACGACTTATTATATTGTTAATTGCATTCCATAGATTTTTTATATCAAATTTACATACAGTAACCTTTTTACTATAAAATTGTTTTCTTGCATTTTTGAGTACCCGACAAGAAAGGTATATGTGGCCCATATGCGACCATAGTGCTTACAAGTGGAATAAAAGTGTGAAACTATATTCTAGTTGATGATTAATATATATGCTGATGATCAGTGTGGTCCACATGTGAAACTCATAATGCATCCATATAATTATTTCACTTGGTGTGCTATAATCTTTAAACAAATACATGCTAAATTAGATGTGACCATCATATGGGCTACACATATCAAACACACAATCTTGCCTTATTTTGAATTTTTAGTTTTAACCAATTGTAAACTACAATTCCATTGCAATATATTGTAGTAAACTCTAGAATATTCCATGATATCATGTGGTTTACAGTTTTGGTAATTTTCAGTTCATATTTGTAAGTATGTTTGTATGTAAGTATGCTGAAAATAAAAAAATTATTGGCATAATTAAAAACGAGTCGGACAGGATTACCCTTCAAGTTGACATTGACAGAGCAGTGGAATGGTCACATATTTGGCTCAGTCAATTCAACATTGAGAGATGCAAAGTAATGCATGTTGGTCGAGCATGTAACAAGTCGACGCAATTACTCAATGGCCAACGTTGTCCACTCAAAAAGACTGTAGTAATTTATGGCTAACACATTGCTAACACAAATGTTTACCACATGAAGGCCACATTAAATTTTTACGCAATAAGTGGTGTGACTTTCGTTCCTTTTTAGTGTGGTTTTAGTGGGATAAACATTATAGCCACATATGGAACAAACCAAAGCCATCCCATAAAAGAGAGTGCAGCGGTGTACCCTCCTTTTTTTTCCCAGTCACCCTGAGGACGACTGAAACAGTTTTTTTTTTTTTCTGATTAGAGTGCTTGTTTTATATGCAGGAGATCCAGGTTTGAAACAAGCTTTGGATATATTTCGCGTCACGGTAAGGAAATAGGCGTGAACTTCCTGGTTAAGCAGCCGTGGCGCAGTGGTAGCGCGCTTGCCTCAGGAACGTAAGATCCGCGGTTCAAACCCACCTCTGGGCAAGTTTTGCGACATCGGTTAGGAAGGAGGCGTGAACTTCCTATTAAATGCTCTTACGCGGTGCTCTGTGATAAGACCGTAAGGACTTCTTGGGGCACCTAAATCAACATAAAAAAAAAATGCACTTCTGTGGGGCTCTGTGACAAGACCGTAAGGACTTCTTGGGGCACCTAAATAACAAAAAAAAATTCTAATTCGAGTTGTCCGCCATAATAATCAGAAGTCCGGTGTTAAATTTAAAATGAACTAACTCAACTGTTAACTTTTAAAATTAACGCGCGTTTTTATGGACTATTAGTAGTATTTTTCATAATGGCAAACTTTTTATAAAGTACGTCTTTACGACGTAGTTTAAGTATTTGTAAACGTTCCTAAAGTTTTTAATAATATTAGACTATCCACTTTATATTTTCTAGATGCTTATTTACTTTTATTAAAGTTTGGAATTGAACTTTTATAAAGCACTTATAAATTTAAAAGCTATAAGTGCTTTATAAAAGTAATAACATTTTATAGTTTTATTACGCTTTGTAATTTTTTTGCTCAAAACAAAACTTCTTTTTTTTTCCAAAAATTGGTATTGTGGTTTATCCTCCTCCAGCTAATTGCCATACGGAGGCCACATTAGCAAGGACCGCAAAGACAAGTTCAGCTAATTTATAGCATCATAACCTGCTCTACAGACCAAGAGTAAATTGAGTTTAGGAAAAAAGATGATATGTTACAGTAAAAGACAGAAGTAGCTGTGTTAGAAAGATAACATAGAGAAAGCGGACAGGATTGCATTTGATGTTACGAGGTGCAATAGGTTGAAATAGGTCATTCCAAAAATTTATTTATTAACCTGAATTCAACTCATCCCTACAAAAAGTTTTACATCTATTTATATCAAATAACTACCCACAAAGATCATCATTACAAAAACCACTAAATACTTAATTACAATTAAAAAAATTAAAAATTATTAACAAAAAGAAACCACGTAATTGTCATAAAATTTCGCACCAAACTTTCGCACCAATCATAATGAAGTTAGTGACTAGAGTGGTGTTCTTTTTGCAGACTCTTGTCGGGTACTCAAAAATGCAAAAAAACAATTTTATAGTAAAAAAGTTACTGTATATAAATTTGATATAAAAAATCTATGGAATGCAATTAACAATATAATAAGTCGTAACTAAAATGGTTCATCGCTTCCTTTCAATTTTACTGTTAATGATTATAATATACACCTTTGCAAATCTCAAAAGAGTTTAACAATTATTTTACTAACGTTACTCTAAATTTAGCTGGTAAAATCGTACCTCTAATTGATTCATTTAAAATCTATTTAAGTTTATATGATAATAATTTATGACTAAACATTCAATTATGGGTAAAAGAAATTGAAGATGTTTTCTCATTTTCAAAAATAAACACACCTCTGGGTTTTGATAAAATATTAGCTAATATAGTAATTTCAAACAAAAAAACATCAACAAACATATTCTTAAACTTTTAATTAGTGAAGATATTTTTCCTGATTAAAAGTAGCTAAAGTTTAAACTTTTAAAGTTCCCAATTTATAAAGGCAATGATAGTTCCAATATATCAAGCTATAGACCTACCTTTAATATCTTCTATTCTTCATAATATCTCTTTTCTCAGTATCATTGTCAGAGTACACCAAAAGGAAAATGCTGTCGTTTATACGGCTTGGGTAATTAGGTGATCTGCAAGGCATCCGTTGGAGGAGAATAAACCACAACACCCTGTTAAAATTAGTAAAAGACTTAGTAGTGATGAAATCCAGTCAGTAAAAATAGGAAAGTGCATTTCTTATGAAAAAACACTTAAATCTGAAATTTGTTTGCTAATTGAGCATAATCTATCTAAGACTTTAGCATTATTGAGAAACATTCTTGTTAAAAAGAATATTAATGCATCTATACAACAAAATATAAATACTTGAAGTTAATGTAGTTCACGAGAAAAGAAATGACATTACTACCAAAAGAAAAGAGCTTACAAAACAAAGAAATCCCCATTATGTACTGTAGTCAGGACGCTACATCTTAAATAAAAAAGGAAATTTTGTGTGAACATTCTAATTTTTGTACAGACCTATTCTATATGTTTTAAGAAGCAAAAATTCCACTTGGAATCTGCTTAAAACCTTATTCTAAGACAAAAAATAGTAGAAACTAAGCGAAAAGATTTCATTTGAAAAGTTCCAACATGTTTAAAAATCGAATGCAACGATGCATTTATTCTAGTTTTAACAAATTAATTGCAGTGCGTAAATAATTTTCAAAAATGTTTTAAATATGTTTTTTTAAACCGATGAAGTTAAAACTTTCTGAAGCTTATTTTAAATAAAATTTTATAGTTTTTTTATAATAACGTATTAAAGCCAAAAAATTGTTTTAATGGTATAATTTAAAAAACCGTTCCCGTTTCGTGTTTAGTTAAAAAAATGTTTACTTTTAAAAACTGTTAAATAAAAATAAATAAAAAACAAAGAAGCTCATTTATTTGAACTAAATTATTTAGTACTAAATAGTAGTAAATAAACGAAAAAAAATAAAAGAGTTTATTTAGTACTAAATAAATGAGTTTATATGTTTTTATTTATTTATTATCTAGGTAAATAATGTCCAGTGAAAATAAAAGTCTCTGTTAAGTTGCTAAAAAAGTAATTAAAAATGCTAGCATACCTTATCAAGGAAAAAATCTTCACAATATTAATAATCTACCTGGTTTTACTAAAAATGCGCTTTTGAAAGTGAAGAATGGTTAGTCATTTATTAAGTGTGCAACCTAATTCAATTCTCTGTAAAAATTTTAAAAAAATCAGTGAGCTATTAGTAGGTGCGGGGTTGAGAAGGGGTAGGGTTTAGGGTATGTATCCCTAAACCTTCACTAGAATATGCATTCCCAGCCTTCACTAGAATATGAAAGTCCTTAAATTTTCAAGAATTCAACAATCATTTTTTTATTTAAAGTAGACAACAACCTTATTTTTATCAATATTGCACGTCCTCTCCGTACAAAAAATCCATGTATCCGTCATCAAAAGCAATGGTTCGGAAAATCTATGATATTAGATCACTAATAGCATGGATTTGTATTTTTATTTATTATAGTCAGATTTGATAAGATTTTAAAATCATAAATATTTTAGCTGACTATGTCCAACAACTCTCTTGTTTTATCAAAGATATTATGGTAAATGTTCATTAAAAACAATAAGCTAAATACAACATAAACGAGCATAAACAGTCAGGGCGTATCAACCACGCATATGCGTGGGTAATACGCCCGTCTGTAAGCGCAGAATCTCAACTCGGAAAAGAGATAAACCAGGTAAACTAAAATCCTCTGGGTGGGAAATACAAAGCAAAACAAGCTACTTACAGTTTTTTTGTTTCACAGAAATTTGCTTCACCGGTTTCTAGAAGTGTTGCTTATTTTTTTGATGGCATGATGATTAAATGGCAGCTTTCCAAATAAGCACAAAATATTTGAAGATATTTCAGAATTTATTTTCAAAACTCTGATTTTATTTTCAAAACTCTAAATTCAAAAATTTTCAAAAACTCTGGAGAAAATTCTGACCCCTCCAATTATCGTCCGATCAGTCTTCTTTCTGTTATTAGCAAGGTCTTTGAGTCTTTGATCAACAAATTCCTCACATCTCATCTTGAGTCAAATAAACTACTGTCAGACAATCAATACGGTTTTCGATCCTCTCGCTCTACGGCCGACTTGCTAACTGCTGTAACTGAAAGATTTTATCGTGCATTAGATGGAGGCGGTGAGGCTAGGGCTATTGCTCTCGATATATCTAAAGCTTTCGACAAAGTTTGGCATGCTGGTCTTCTCCATATGCTTGCTTCATATGGTGTTTCTGGGAAAGTTTTTGAGATTATCAAATCATTTCTTTCTAACCGGTTTATTAAAGTCATCCTTGAAGGCCAACACTCTTCTTTATTTCCAGTAACTTCTGGGGTTCCCCAAGGTTCCATCCTTAGCCTTGTTTTGTTTCTTATCTACATAAACGATCTTCCTCACAACCTTTCATCTAAAGTAGCTCTTTTTGCTGATGACTCAACTTTATACTCCTGTCTTGACAAAAAGTCTTCTCTTTTCGATCGCCTAAAACAAGCAGCTGATCTTGAATCTGATCTCACTTCAGTAATAGATTGGGGTTCACAGTGGCTTGTGAATTTCAAATCTAAAAAAACCCAGTTGCTTACTGCAAACAACTACCGTAATATGGTCAACATTCCTATATTAATGAATGGCAATCCTCTTACTGAGTCGTCCTCTTTACGTCTTTTTGGATTATCGCTTACTACTGACCTTTCATGGAAACCATATATACAATCGATTGCTAAATTAGCTTCTGCTAAGGTTGCTTCTCTTTATCGTGCTCGCCATTTTCTTACTTCTGATTCCATTCTCTACCTCTACAAATCTCTTATTCGTCCCTGTATGGAATACTGTTGTCATATTTGGGCTGGTTCTTCTAACGATTCACTTTCTCTTCTTGACAAGGTCCAAAAACGCATTGCAAATGTTGTTGGACCTGGACTATCTGCTAAGCTTGAACCTCTTTCCAATCGTCGTAAAGTTGCATCTCTTTCTCTTTTCTACAAATACTATCATGGTCACTGCTCAAAGGAGTTATCATCTCTAGTTCCATCAACTAAAATTCATTCTCGTTTTACTCGTCATTCAGCTAAGTCTCATTCGTTTACTGTATCTGTCCCTGCATGCTCTAAAAACTTTTATTCATCTAGTTTTTTTCCCCGCACTTCAATCCTTTGGAACTCTCTCCCATCTTCATGTTTTCCTGACTCATACAACCTTCAACTTTTCAAGTCTTCTGTCAACCGTTTCCTTGCTCTATAACTCTGTTGTTTTTTTTTTCCTAGTAACTCCCAACTTGATAGTGGTTGCTTGCAGCCTTGTTGGGAGTGAATGCAAATAAAATAAAAAAAAATCTATTTCTAAAATATTACACAGTATGTTTTGTGAATAAACAATACCAACCAGGATCAATAAAATCATTTTAACGTGTTCGAAGAAATCAATCAGGATTTATTTTTAAGATTCAGCGGAGAAAACAAGCAAGATTTTAAGATTCAGTGGAGAAAAACAAGCAAGACCTAAGCAATGGCAAAAATATATCCAAGATGCGAACAGCAAGGTTGAAGTTATTACATTCCTACTAAACGATTGGTCACACAAGGAAAAGTTTGCATTAAAACTCACCGGATATTTTCTCTTTGTAATCTTACAGTCTCGATTTAATAAACTGACATGTAAGGTGGGCGATCAGAGGCAAATGCTATAAACAATTCGAAGATTTTATCGGGAAAAACAATTTTACAATTGCTATAAAACTTAAGGAATACGTCACTCACAACTACAATTTTTTTAATGATTGTAATGCGAATTTTATCAGTTATATGCTAAAAGACCCTTTTTTAAATTTTAGTATTCGGTTTTTAAAAAAACTATATCAAAAATTACAATTTTGAATGGATTTAATTTTTTCTGACTAAGACATGGATTTAGAAGTTGCGCAAAACGAGCTTCACTACCGATTGCCTCGATACGTTTGCGTTTGAAATATTATTATTTAAAAGTTAATAACTTTTATATCTAATTGATAAGAGGAGTGATATAAGCTTTTTAATCGAAAAACTAAACACATTTAGGTATTTTAAAACACATGAACTATTCTTTAAAAGATTGTCTTGTTTATTTGTAATTTTATAGTAATTTTCTTATTATTTAATACTTTAGTTTAATGGTCGCTTCTTTAACAAAGATATTTCTGACAACGTTTTTTGAGAGTAGTATTGAGTCTCAAGACCTCTGTTAGATTTTTTTGAAATAAAACTAAAAAATGATTTTATTTCTTCGCAAATAATCATTTTTTAACTATTAAATAACCATTCTCTACTACGCAAATGATAAATGCCTTCAATTTTAGCCCCTAGACTGTTTAAACTTGATCTTACATTTTCCTAAATTCTGTTTCTATGTTTCATGGTAATAGATGGACCTAAAATAATAAAAGAAAATTGATTGAATCATATATATAAAAAAATTTGGGTATAGTAAAGTATACTACTATTGTTTAAGTAAAATACAAATGCTTATATATATATATATATATATATATATATATATATATATATATATATATATATATATATATATATATATATATATATATATATATATATATATATATATATCTTTATATATATATCTTTATATATATATATATATATATATATATATATATATATATATATATATATATATATATATATATATATATATATTTATATATATATATATATATATATATATATATATATATATTTATATATATATATATATATATATATATATATATATATATATATTATATATATATATATATATATATATATATATATATATATATATATATATATATATATATATATATATATATATATATATATATATATATATATATATATATATATATATATATATATATATATATATATATATATATATATATATATATATATATATACTATATATATATATATATATATATATATATATATATATATATATATATATATATATATATATATATATATATATATATATATATACAGGGCCAGCGCGAGTAGGTATCACGTGGGGGGGGGTGCCATTATCACTTTTGCCGAATAAAAAAAGAAAAAAAAAAAAGGTCATTGTTTTCGAAAATTTGCCGACTGCCATGACGACATTTGCTGACTAACTGTTTAAACTATCGACTACCATATATAGAAAAGGGTCGACATTTGCCGACTAACTAGTCGAAAAGGATCAAATTTGCCGACTAAAAATCATTGATGGGGTGTTACTCCCCCCACACACCCCTTTCGTACCGGCCTATATATATATATATATATATATATATATATATATATATATATATATATATATATATATATATATTATATATATATATATATATATATATATATATATATATATATATATATATATATATATAAATATATGTATATATATATATATATATATATATATATATATATATATATACATATATTTATATTTATAGATAGATAGATAGATTGATTGTTTACTAATTAAAATATACTAAGTTTTCTGTAATCTCTAATGCAAGTACGATTTTAAGTTCTTTAGACAACATATTATCTTCTTGTGTTGAAATAACTGTGAAAATATTTTGCCAGTTATTATACATTTTTTTACGTCGAGCATTAAAATAAATTTGGATAACCAAAATAACCATTAAAAGTTTAGTTAAAAAATCATCAAAAGTTAAATACATACATAGTTTCCAACACACAACACGGAACAGAGTGATCTATTAAATGTACTTTAACATAAAAAAAGAATATTTAAAACTTTTTGCCAATTTCTTTGTGGAAAATAATGCTTAGAATAGCTTTGAGTGGGTATGTTAAGTTTGATGACTTATTGATTGTGTCTTTTATACATAAAATACCGCAATGCAAAACGTCTATAATAATTTTATATATCTTTTTGGGTTGAACAAACTTCATAGCAACATTGCTTTTTAGTTTAGCACATAAAATATCTAAAAGACAAAATAAACAAAGACATTGTAAATTTAAAACGCTAGCCTTGTTACAAGAATAGGGAAAAAACCTCGAGAAAAATATCTAAAATTGAGATCCAAAAGTCTACCTAAAGTTTTTTATCAAAAAAACGTAAAAAAGTGATTCTCTTGTTTGTTTATAGCATTTGGGCCATCCATAAATGATGTCAGTAAATTTAGGGGGAGGATATACTGAAAGGTTTGACAAAAATTGAAAATGGGGAGGGGGGCGTTGAGACCAAAATGACGTCACCCTGACGTCACCCTGACGTAACCCTGACGTCAATTTGAAAAAAAAAAATCAAGTTTATACGAGCAGATTTTAAAGATATTTACATCTACCTGTGGTATAGAAATGGCATATTTGCTTTGCGGGGAGTTCAATGCGAGTTTCCCAGGGGCATTAAATAAATTAAAAATTTACCAACGTTTTATTATTGTATTACCATTTGACTGAATATCTAATTGTTTGCAAATATCAACAATTTGAATACAAATTTAACAATCCATATTCGCTCGATAGTTAAAATTTGATCTATTATTTTATACATTATAAAACGTGCTTCAAAGCAAACACATAAAGTCCTTTGTCATTATTTCAAAAACAATTGTCATTATTATTGGAGATCACTTTAAGAACCCATGGGAAGATGATGAGAGATTGAATTTATATTATAGATATAGAATAAAATCTTGATTAGTTTGTTTATTATTTGATGCGGTATCAATTGTTTTTTAATATAACTTGCTGAGATCTACTACTATATAAATGTATACAGGGCCGACGACACGGGTTCCGAAGTGTGGGGGGGAGGGGCATAATTGTCAATTCTTATAAAAATTTTCTATATCTAGAATTTTCTTAGAAAAATTAAAAAAATAAAAACAGGTCCTTTAGAAAAAAAAGTTGGAGGCCCGAGTCCCAACGCCCCTTTCCCTCCGTGTTGTCAGCTTTAGTAAAATTTAACCAGAAATAAATCAAAGGTGTTTACGCATATTTTTAATGTTATTTTAGGAGGGTGGGAAACGGGACAAAAAGTAATATCATATATAAGGGGGAGTTTGCCAAAAATTGACAAAGGGGGAGGGGAGGTCGAAAAGTTGAGAAAAATTACTGACATCATTTATCGACAACCCCATTGGCCTAATTAGCAAAGTTTTGTTCGTAAAAACGATATTTTAAATGTTTATAGCAATGGAATTTTTTTTTCTTCGCTTTTTACGCAAAAAACTACGAGTTTTACGGGTTTTTTTTGTTTATAGCATTGGCCCCAGAATGCGCCCAATTCTATAAAATGTCATTTTACAAACGTAGATAATTAATAAATAGTTAACATTATTGTTTTGTTTGATTTGATTTAAATAATTAATTCACAATTCAAAAGTTGTGACAAATAAATTTGAATCAGAATGACAGCCAGGAGTATCAAACTTTTGTTTATAGGCTGAATGACCAGAATTGCCATCAAATCCATAACTAAATATTATTTCGGCAGTAATTTAATTAGTATTAAGGGATTCCATGTGCTGAAAAATCACTTCTTCTTGTAATTGTACTATACGTCTCACTGTATCTTCTAATAAATTTATTAATGGCACTTGTGCAACGGTATCAACGATATATACCATTTGATCTACATGCCGATTTACATTTCCAAATCTCTTTGTAATCAGGATACAAATTAAAATTTTTGGTAACAGCTCCTTGTCTAATGTTTTTATTCTGTTGTTTACTTAAATTGGAATCCAAAATTAATTCTAATGCTTCTTCCGCTGTATAACGTACTGTTTGTTTTTTTGTTAAAAAAAAAATAATTAAAAAACCAACTAAAATTAAAAAAAAAGTTTTTTTAATTTTAGTTGGCCGAGATAGACTTTTGTTCAATTCTTTTAGAACCAAATCGCGTTTCTTTCGCTGACTTGCAGCCATACCTGCTGCTTGCAATATAAGAGATGTTTCGTGCAAATTACCTTGACATAAATTTGACGCTTCCAATATCTTAGCCTGATCCTATTTTTTGGTATATGATAAACTTGGTTGTCCAGAAGACCTTGATAAAATTGACTGACAAGAAGATCTTGATGGAAATGCATCATCAGTAAATGTAATTTCTCCCTTCAACCAATCTGAAAGTTTTAAATCGGCCCATTGTTCTTTGATCATCTGACCATTTTCTTTCAAAAGAGTTGCACGAACGATATATTTTCTTTTGAATATTATTGCTAATAACTAATGTTATATCATTTCAGTTTTTTTATTTTTATCAGTTTTTTTATTTTTATCTTTCTTTTCCAGCCATATATTAAATAAATCCTCGTATTTGAAGCGGTACACCACTGCAAACAAATAGATATACTTTTAATTAGGCAAATAGTGACAAGTTTTGAAAACTGGAATATATTTCTGAAAATCAACAAAATTTAATCATGTAAAAATATACCTGAACAAAAATAGTTCACTTTACAGCAGTGGCGGATTTAGACTTCTGGCAGTGATCCGGCACTGCTTTACAGAAATAAAAAATATTAATTATTTCAAAAGATATGTATTATTAAATAAACAGCTCACTTTACGCTAACTCACTGTAAACTAAGCTGAGTTAAAATATATTTTCAACTTGAGTGCATATCACAAACAAACTGAGCTATTAATTAAAAAATAGACCACGTTTATTATCACTTTCAAGAGTTTACATTAAGATATCGCAAAAAAAAAAGTTTTTTATTACTAAAAAAAAAAATGGGTTTCTGCCAAAAAATCGGGTTTCAGAAACCATAGTGCGACGCACAGTGACTCAGAACAATCAAAAAACGGCAAAAATTAAATAAAAATTGACATAAATCGTAAATAAATAACGTTATATATTAAAATAATAATTTTTAAGTCAAAGATTTCAAATTTGTTAATTTTTTTTTTTTAACGCGCAGCTTCGACGCGTAAAATGCGCGCTTACGCGTATTAAAGGTGACTATACGCGTACAAAATTTTTTTTTTTAAGTTTTTAGAATCTTCAAGACAAACACATAATTTTGATATATTACTCTACTTGATATTTTTCTAAAAATGGTTTTTAAAGGATGTTGATACATAGAGAAAAAATACTGTACTTTTTTACATTAAGTTTATTATTTACATTACAATTAATTAAAAAACTTCATCTGGTAACGGTTTTCCTCAATAGCTCTTATGTTTTCTAAAAGATATGCTAGATATTTTTGAACCTGATCTTACTAGAAGGTAGTGCATCTGATTCATCATTGTGTTTAACCTTGATATTTTTGCCGAGTGCTTAAGTCTATAATTTCTTATCAGTTTATTTAAACTCGCTAGTGCATCTTCCGAATATACCCCGATTGGCAAAGGTAATTTATTTGATATAGAAGAACTATGCAGTAGCATTTTATGTACAGTAGGAGGCATAACATACCAGTTGTATAAACTCACTATACGTTTAGCTGTTTCAGTGCAGTATAAATCTAGTTCATTGATTTTAATAGGATATCCACAAGATATGGTTATGAGAATATTATGCAATCTTTTAATTGTATCACAATCAACTTTAGTAATTTCAGAAAAAACTTCATTATTTTTAAATGCTCTTCTGGCAGTGTTGCTGTCATTCGTGTTTCCAGACCCAGTTTTGGACATATTAACGTATAGGCTTAAGGTCGTCATACCCTTTAAGAGAAAAAAAATTTAAAACTTGATGTTATATGGGAACATTTATGTTTTTCTGAAATGTTAGATTAAATTATTTCAAAAAATAACAAAATTATTTTTTTCATCCTCCTGCTCAATAATTATGCGCATAAATTAGCAAAATTTAGGCAAAAAAATTGACCTTTTTTTAACAAGAATATCTTGAGAACCATACATGTTCTACAAACCAAATTTTGTAAGTAGTTTTATATACGTTCAAAAAATGTGCTGAATTAAAAATTATATAATCAACAATAATTAATAACTTTAAAATCATTATATTTTATCAATAAAAAGAAAAAAGTATAAGTACAGCTTGCTAAAGTTCAAATTTTAATACTTTTCAAATTTTAATATAAAAAAAAGTTAATTTTCTTTGGTTCAGCACATTACAAATACGTTCAAGAATAATTGCTGAAAATTTGAAAAAAATTTAATGAGCAGTTAAAAAGTTATCTTTGTTAAAAAATTAAAAGATACACAAAAAGTTAAACGAAAGAAAAATGCAATTTAAAAAAATACTAAAAGCACATTAAGTTTTTTTACACAATCAAACTAACTAAAAACCACCACTGTTGTATGCAACATCTTCTGCTTCATTATGTTAGTCAATAAGGCCTTTTTTAATGGCCCCTAACTTTTTCCTCCTGTTTTTTGTGGCACCTGTACTTTTTATCTCATTCTGTTTAATGCGTACATAATCTACATTTAGAGAACTTTTAGTTGTAAAATATCCAGGCAAAACATTACATTATTCAAATGCTGGTAGTAAACCCTGAACTCCATTAATGAAGCTAATTATTGTATAGGCCAAAGCAATCTCATTAACTGTTCTTTCCACATGAACTCTTTTGAGTGCGCGAGTCCAAACCATCTCATCTAGCAATTCATTAACATTTTGAGTTTAACCATGTAAACCTTTTTTAAGCAACGCATCACTGCCAAGAACTATTTCTAAATAATTTCTTCTTTGTATGGATTTGCATCACAAACTTGCATATAAGAATAGGTATCTCCATCAGCAATGTATTTCATGTACTTGATTTTAAGCTATTTGACAGATCGGTTGAATATTTGTAGAGCGCCTAAAAATTCCATACTTCCTGAGCTACCTTATGATTAATGTGTGATCTTCCAGTTCTCGTAAGCTGGAATACCTATCTTCTTAAACATATCTTACAGGGGTAACAACTTTTTGTTTCAGCAACAGCATCAATACATGTTAGATCACACTGTGAGTAGAATAACAGAAATGATTGATATGCCTAATTTTGGTCAAAGTGATGAAATATTTGGAGTTTTATATGGAAAGATTGGTTTTGATGGAGCATCAAGCCAAAGTATTTATAAACAGAAATACGGTACAAGCAACGCAAGTATAGAACTTAAGCGTGAAGAAAATCTTTTCAGTACAGCTTTTGTGCCTTTATTGCTCAAAGAAGAAGATGGCGAAATTTGGAAAAATGAAAATCCTTCAAGCTGTCACTTTTGTAGACCTCTTCATCTACAATATAAAAAAGAGAGTCCAATTTTATCCAGAGAAGAAGAATCAGATCTAAAAAATCAAATAAATACCTTAAAGACGTTTTGCAAAGTCTTTAATATTGCAGGAAGAATTTGGACATTTAATATCAGCTATAGGATTGATTATACAATGTTTGATAATAAAGTAGTTAGCGCACTTACAGAGACAAAATCCACTCAATCCTGCAATGTGTGCAATGCTAAACCCAAGGAAATGAACAATATTTATTTATTAAAAGCAAAACTGAGAATAACTCGGCCTTGGGGCTTGGAATTTCAGCTTTGCATTGCTGGATAAATTGCTTGGAGTTCATTCTTGCCTAGCAACGGCCCTTAGAGATATATTTCTTGCAATAACTTGAGAAATATATGTCCAATTTATGTAGTTTTTGTGTGTGCTTATGACTAAGTACTCTTCAGAAAACGGTTAAGGTAGTAGTACCCCAAAAGACAGGCTAAAAAATTTTTTTGTTTCAAAATTTCAGTTTTTAGAATATTCATTAATTTATTATATCTTCTCTTAAAATAATAAAAAAATTAAAAAAAAAACATAATTCAAACGCCTAAATTATCCTTAATAGATTTGGTACTGGAAAATAAAGTGCCCTAGCAACGGCCCTTAGAGATATATTTCTTGCAATAACTTGAGAAATATATGTCCAATTTATGTAGTTTTTGTGTGTGCTTATGACTAAATTGTTCCTTAAGAACTCTTGTTGGTTTTCGATCTAATATCCATAAATTAAAACCTCATATTCGTTTCTGTAAGGTATAGATAATTACTCTTTAACAAAATGTTTCCTTATAAATGCGTTCAAAAAAATAGATATACTAAAGCAAGAGTAAAAAAAAAGAAAACTTCATAAATTAAAAAAAATATTCTCTAAATAATTCACATGCTTTACAACAAACTGTTTTGTCTGCACATTCACCAAACAATGTAAGTTATTCGGTATCTGGAAAAAAAACTTATCTAGATGTAGAAAACTTTATAATATAGAAAAAGAGTGTAATACAATTATAAACTTATATTTATTTTCAAGTTTGTTGAAGGCAATTGAAAGATGCTCTAGAATGTTATTCGTCAATCAAAATTTTACACGATATTAATCAAAAAGAGATTCTCTCTCACATTCTTGTCAAGATTTTACATGAACATTAAATTTTTTAACTTCGAAATGAATAGAAAATAAAAATGAAGTAATCAAAGGTAAAAAATGAGAGAAATTAACCGATGTACTGTGTTAGCTTTTCGAGATATTGGGCAAGGATACATAGCAATTATTATTTTTTGTTATTTAATGAATATGTCTTTTGGTATGACAAAACGTGGTTACCATAACATTAATAATACGCATAAAAAATACGCAGTGGATAGCCTACCGAAAGTCGGTAGCGGAAAAATAAAAATTATCCTACCGAAAGTTTTTTTTTATTAGTTAAGAAATATCACGTGTCACAATAAAATTGCTATATAAATATACTTTTAACTACTTTGTTAGAAATGCTCAGTAGTGTATCGGATACAAGCTTGGATCTCTACGCAGGCGCTCCGAGTTCGAATCCTTCCTCAGGATTGTTTTTAACATTTCGATTGTTTTTTTCCATACTTTTTAGGTTTTATTACGCTTATTAATTGAATAAATTATTTAGGGATATACGCTGGGAATAGCACAATGCATTAATAGACGCAATGGAGTGTTTATACACTGACTGATTTAGGGATAGGCACCGAGGAATGTACATGCATTTACTAATTTAGGGATAGGCGCAGTAAAGTGTACATACATTTACTAGCTTAGGGATAGGCGCAGTGAAGAACACATACATTTACTAATATAGGGATAGGCGCTGTGTAGTGTACATGCATAGACTGAGGGTTTTGGTATGGGGTGGCAGTCATTTCTATTTATTTAATGGAAAATCCTATTTAATTTTTTTACATTTTTTACGTTTTTGTTTTTTAAAAATAATATCTTAAATTATCTTTATTTTACGGTATAACAAATATTGTTTATTTTGACATGTGATATTGTCAACCAATAAAAAAAACTTTCGGTAGGATAATTTTTATTTTTCCGCAACCGACTTTCGGTAGGCTATCCACGGCCTTTTTTTTACTCTTGCTTTAGTATATCTATTTTTTTGAACGCATTTATAAGGAAACATTTTGTTAAAGAGTAATTATCTATACCTTACAGAAACGAATATGAGGTTTTATTTATGGATATTAGATCGAAAACCAACAAGAGTTCTTAAGGAACAATTTAGTCATAAGCACACACAAAAACTACATAAATTGGACATATATTTCTCAAGTTATTGCAAGAAATATATCTCTAAGGGCCGTTGCTAGGCAAGAATGAACTCCAAGCAATTTATCCAGCAATGCAAAGCTGAAATTCCGAGCCCCAAGGCCGAGTTATTCTCAGTTTTGCTTTTAATAAATAAATATTGTTCATTTCCTTGGGTTTAGCATTGCACACATTGCAGGATTGAGTGGATTTTGTCTCTGTAAGTGCGCTAACTACTTTATTATCAAACATTGTATAATCAATCCTATAGCTGATATTAAATGTCCAAATTCTTCCTGCAATATTAAAGACTTTGCAAAACGTCTTTAAGGTATTTATTTGATTTTTTAGATCTGATTCTTCTTCTCTGGATAAAATTGGACTCTCTTTTTTATATTGTAGATGAAGAGGTCTACAAAAGTGACAGCTTGAAGGATTTTCATTTTTCCAAATTTCGCCATCTTCTTCTTTGAGCAATAAAGGCACAAAAGCTGTACTGAAAAGATTTTCTTCACGCTTAAGTTCTATACTTGCGTTGCTTGTATCGTATTTCTGTTTATAAATACTTTGGCTTGATGCTCCATCAAAACCAATCTTTCCATATAAAACTCCAAATATTTCATCACTTTGACCAAAATTAGGCATATCAATCATTTCTGTTATTCTACTCACAGTGTGATCTAACATGCTTTGAAGAGTACACTTTGTAGAAATTTCAGAAAAATGTATACTCTCAGGATAGCATTTCAATTTTTCCACGAAAATATCGTACAAGGTAGAATAAATATGTATGTTCTGCACAAGAGCTGAGTTTCTGATCATTTGATATTGTTTATCGCTGAGATCAGTATTTATTTTTAATGCAAGAGCATCCTCTACACTCATATTAATGGAAAAGGTTTTATCCAAAATTTTATCAACTTTTTCTATCTCTAAAACATTAGATATATTGTTTTTTAAAACAGAGGCTTTTTTTTTTCTCCAGCAGCATTTGCACTTTTTGCAGAAGCTAAAAATAGAGCTTCATGATGCTCAGTGGCTAGTTCTTTTGTTTTTTTTCTTAGCTTTTCTCTCCAAGAAAACTCCATTGTTTATGGAGCCTTCCAGAACCAAAATGGCTATTTTTATTGTTCATAAGATTTCTTTGAAGCCAACGATTTTCTTTTTGTATAAATGTATCATAGTTTCGCCCACATTGTTTTAGTTTTTTCTTTACCTTTGAAATAAATATAACTAAAGCAAGCTTAACTTTATTTAAGTTTTCTTTGCGAATTTTTTCAGTATTTTTTATTTCATAAAGTAAATCCTTCTATAAATTTAATTTATCAACTCCTAATTCACGTATATTTGGGATAAGATCTAATTTTTTCATTGTTATTGTTTTTAGGAACCATCAATATAATAAAGCTAATATATTAGACACATTTAAATTACATTACATATTTTTTTACTTTACACTGTTTCTAATTTTATCTTGTTATGACTTTTAACAAAATTGTTATTACAAGATGTAACAATGTGAAAATGTTTTCACATTGTTACATCCTGTAATAACTTATATTACTTAGTTAACTTTATATTACATTTAATATAAATTTAACTAAGTAGTATGTGTTATTACAGGATGTAACAATTTGGTATTTCTAGAAACGGGAAATACCAAAGTTGTTCAATTAAGCTTTTTCAAACATCTTGTACTTATCGAATAATAAATCGTTCTTTAAAATTGTCAATAAATATTTTAACAAACTTTTAAATAGTATATAATGACAAAAGCACGTTTTTTAAAACTATATTTAATATTTATGATTTAAAAACTATATTAGAACAAGTTCTTCAAGCAATTTCATTTGTTTTGATATAATAAAGTTCTTAGCAAAATGGCGTAAAACGAGGTTTTTATAAAATTATCAACATTTGTTTTTCTTTAATAGCTTCCAATACCGCAGGAGACCGCAGTAATCCTTTTAAATTCTTAAAGTAGAAATTTTAATTAACTGGAAAATATATATATATATATATATATATATATATATATATATATATATATATATATATATATATATATATATATGTATATATATATATATATATATATATATATATATATATATATATATATATATATATATATATATATATATATATATATTTGTGGAACTCGGTGAAACATTTTTTTAGCTGATATATAAACAAAAAAAATACAATAATTTTCTACTTTTTTCAGAGAAGTCTTTAAGTTTAAACTAAAAAATCAGATATTTTTTTTTCTTTTTAGTATATTTGAAATAAATAGAGTCAAAATATTATTTTAAAAATAAATATACACTTTTATTTAAATTTCAAGTTCTCTAATTTAGTTGAATAAAAACCTCACATTTTTCAGATTTCTTTAAAAATGATATCAAATTTTTTCACTTCTTTTACCTATAAAATACAAAATAAAAGCTTTATGAAAAAATTATTTTTACTTTTGAAATAAAAAATCATTGTCTCTTAATATTATCTAACAAAGAGCACTTAATTTATAAAAAAGTGGTGAGGGGTTTATTGCCATTTTTTTGTTGTTTTATGTCACTGTGCAACGGTAAAATGAGATTGATACCTTTTTTTTTTGACTTAACAATCTACCTTTTAAACTCACAATCTGGGGAATAATTCGGGCCACTGTTATGTTTATCACAAAGGACAGGCCTGAATAGGGACAAGGACATTGTAAATTTTCAAAGATTGGCAAACTACTGTTTATAAAAAAGCCCCAAAACATATCAGAGACAACATACATGTTCATGCATTTTTTTTTTTTTTTTAACATCTTCGCTTCCAACAAGGCTGGAAGCAACCGCTAATTAGTGTTGAAAGTTACTGGAAAAAAGATGAAGATTGTAGAGCAAGATAACGGTTTACAGATAACTTAAAAGATTGCAAATTATATGAATCAGGAAAGCAAGATAAAGAAAGCGAATTCCAAAGAACTGATGTTCGAGGAAAAAAACTAGACAAATAAGAGTTTTTGGAGCACTTAAGAACAGTAACAGAAAAAGGATGAGACTTAAATGAATGACGAGTAACACGAGAATTAATTTTTGTAGATGGCACAAGAGATGCTAGCTCTTTAGAGCAGTGTCCATTATAGTATTTGTAGAAAAGAGAAAGAGAAGCAACATTACGACGATGTGACAGAGGTTGAAGGTTGGCTGCAAGAGCAGGTCCAACTATGTTTACAATGCGTTTTTGCACTATGTCTAAAAAAGAATGGGCATTATTAGAAGATCCACCCCAGATATGGCAACAGTATTCCATACAAGGTCGGATTTGAGATTTATAGAGATAGAGAATAGAATCCAGAGTAAGAAAGTGACGAGCTCGATAAAGAGAAGCGACTTTAGCAGATGTTAATTTTGCAACGGATCTGATATAAGGTTTTCAAAAAAGATCAGAAGTAAGAGTTAATCCTAGAAGATGAAGGGTATGAGACTCATCAAGTACATTAACGTTTATAAATATAGGAAGGTCTAAATTATTGCAATAACGATTGGCTGGAAAAAATTGAGTTTTATCTGAATTAAAGTTCACCAGCCACTGTGAGCCCCATGATGTAGCAGAAGTGAGATCGTTTTCAAGCTCAGATGCCCCTTGCAAGCAATTAGAGGGAGTTGGGTTCTTATCGTGACAAGAATAAATGGTAGTATCATCAGCAAACAATGCCACCTTAGATGTGAGAATAACTGGAAGATCGTTAATGTAAATTAAAAAGAGTATAGGGCCAATGATTAAACCTTGAGGAACCCCTGAGGTTACAGAATAAGAAGAAGAGTGCTGTCCATCAAGGACAACTTTTATACTATAATTGGAAAGGAAGGATTCAATAATCTTAAAGGTGTTTCCAGATACACCGTAAGAAGGAAGCTTATGGAGAAGACCAGCATGTCAAACTTTATCAAACGCTTTAGAAATGTCAAGAGCGATGGCCTTCACATTTCCACCTTTATCTAATGCGCTTTAAACCTATCGGATATTACTGTTAGCAAATCAGCCGTAGAACGAGAAGATCAAAATCCATATTGATGATCAGAAAGTAGGTTATGAGATTCGAGATTCGAGATTAAGTGTTTGTTAATTAAAGATTCAAGAACCTTGCTTATGATAGGAAGAAGACTAATGGGACTTCTTCCTATCATAAGCAAGGTTCTTATGGTAGTTAGACGAATCGGATCGCTCTCTAGAATTTTTAAAAATAGGGATAACAGCTGCTGCTTTCCAGCAGGCTGGAAAACAAGACACTATTAAGCACTTGTAAAATAGTTTTGAAAGGATAGACGACAGCTCTGGAGAACACTTCTGCAAGACTATAACAGGTATGTTGTCTGGGCCGCAAGCTGTAGAAGAGTCTAAGCAAGAAATCACTTTAGATACAGAAGCTGGGGTGATATGGATGTCGAGCAATGGATCAACCTGTTTGAAGGCTATATCAGGTAGAATGCAACAAGTGGCATTAAGAGATGATATTGATGAAAAGTTCTTGGCAAACAATTCAGCTTTGTCTTTAGGTGAGGTGACAAAGTCTGAACCATACAAAAGAGGTGGAATTACAGACTTGCCCTTATTATTGATACTATTAAAGATTCTCCAGAAGTCATGAGAGCCTAATTTTTTTGATGAAATACGAAAGATTTCTACCCAGGGGGCCATCACAAAGAAAATCACAAAGAGAGTCCGATTCAGCTTTAAGGTAGTTGTAAGATGTACAATGATAGGGGGATTCTGATGGTAAAGAAGAATGAGATAAAAGTTTTAGAGAGACCGAACCATGGTCGGAAGCACCTAGGGGTGAATGTGGAGAAACTGACTTGGATCTGAAACAAGACATAAGTCGAGTAGAGAAGGTAAATGGATCGGGTTGTCTGGAAAGCGAGTTGGAAAGTTGACTGTTTGAGTTAGGGATTAAGAAAGGCAAAAGTTGTGGGCCTTGATGCCTGCGGAGTCACTGACACTTGAGTCAAGCCATTCAGTGTGATGAACATTAAAGTCACCGACAACAACAATATTGGCTGATGGATAAAGAATAAGGGCTTGGTCATTATAATAAAATAGAACAAAGAGAAAGGTGATAGAGTGAAGTGGTGCTAAAGGAAAGCACATAAAAGAGTAGTCTGTGGATTTAAACCTAGTTTCCCGACAAATGGATGAATTCTTACAAATGTAAATGCCTAGTCCAAGCATGTGAGTATTGGAGTCTTTACGAATTAAAGGAAGATAACCATCAACACTAAGATCACAAGATGAGACAGCTGAACTCAAATTAGTCTTACAAAGAGCAAGTAGGTCTGATGAACTTTGGAAGAGATAAGACTCAACAGAAGAAAAGTTACTTTGAAGTCTATGAATATCGGTTAATGATATGTTTAGCGAACTTGGTGATGACTGTGGTTTTTTGTGTTTTATAGTTTTTGTTACTTTATTCATTTTTAAATTTGTTAAAGAACTTGACTCGAAACATAGATAGTACTCAGTACACTGTTTTAGAGCCCAAGCAATTGCCTCATTGCCATTAATAAACCCTAAGCCGTAACAAAGGGCTCCAATGTGGCTTTGGCAATACACACCAAAAGTACAAACAAGGACACCATCCATGCGCAACATGGCACTGTTAGTACTTTGATATTTTTCAGCTGTTGATGGAGTCAGCCTCTCTGAGAGCTACCACAGAGTTCGGGAAACCTGACTACCAGCCGGCCTCAGAACCATAAAACTGAGTTTTAGAGCTGTACCCTTATTTGGAAATAATGTGATCGATATAAATTGAAAGAATCATAAAATAGATTAGTAAATATAAGATTCTATTAAAAAATTAACTAAAAGCATATTGCTGATATTTTTAAATGCAGTGGATTATAGATTTCTATACAGTGCAACATAAAAAACTACGTCGGTGTAACTCTAAATCTTAGTTACTTCACTTTTTAACCTTATTTCAAACCTGATAACATATTAAATTACATCAATGCTGATTAAAATCACTCACTCAGTATACTTAACCAAATGCCACACTTAGTGGAACTTAGATTGTCTGCACATTCTTCAAACAAAGAAGTATTTCAAAATACTATTCTATATAATGAGGCTTTATGAAAGTCTGGTTATAAATGCAGTCTAACATATAATCCTAAAGCAATATCAACTCAAAAATGGAACAGAGCTTGCTACATTATTTGGTTAACCCTCCTTTCAGCAAAAATGTTAGCACCAATGTGGGAAAATTTTTTGAAGATAATTTATAAACGTTTTCTAATAATAATAAACTGCATAAAATCTTTAAAAGGAACACAGTCAATGTTAGCTACAGTTGTATGCCAAGTGTAAAATATGTTATAAATTCGCACAACAAATACATTCTCATATTTGTTGTGCAATAAAGATATAGTACATAAAGTTGTTTTTCTATATTATTATTATTATTATTATTGTTATTATTATAATTTGACATCAGAACTCATTCCATTGTTTTTTGAATTTTGTAATGGTTTTTTGATTGTATTTTTAAACAGTTTTTTCATGATTTAAATATATGGCTGATGAAGTGCCGAAAATGGCATGAAACTCTAAGTACCATTTTTAATTTTTTTTTTTTTAAATCTAACATATATATATATATATATATATATATATATATATATATATATATATATATATATATATATATTAGGTTTTTAACAGCTTTTGTATTTTTTATTGTAGACTTAAGTAAAATTTTAATTTTATATTATTAGAAATATATTCAAAGAATTTGAAAATTTATTGGGGACAAAATGGTGGAGGAATCGAAAAAGAACTTATAGAATATTGTAGTTCTCAATCTGCATTTGACACAATAGTTATTGGATACGTGAATGATTTTTTTTCTAGCAATGAAATAGGTAAAATTTTACTCTGTTTTTAACCTTTTAATTTTAGTCTGGTTTTTTCTTCTCAAAAATAATATTTAGAGACATGACAGCTAGGGTAACCATTGTCCTGGTTTTTATGTAGGAGACCGCAGTACTAAACTAATTTTAATTAGTTTGGTGCTGCATAAAAACCGGTACAATGGTCACCCTATAACAACTTTAAATTGATAACAAATCTCATTTAAAGTGAAAGAGCTAAAAGTCTCTTAGCTTAAATTTCATATAAGATTTTAATTATGTAAGTTTCAAAAGTTCTGTAATTCTGTAAATTACAAAAATTCTGTAATTTTTTTAATTAGAAAATTTCTCACTATTTATAGTTACTTATTTAAAAACAAATTTACTTCTAACAATAGGGTTGCCATTCTCCTGTTTTTTCTGTAGGAAAGCACAGTGAAAACTTCAATTTTGATTAGTTTAGCTCCGCGTTCTCCTACAGAAAAAAGAGGAGAATGGTAACCCTATTCTAACAAGGAACCACTAATTATGTTGAGAGACAAATAAAAAAGATAAGAGTCAAAGAACAAGAAAGAGATAGAAAAGATAGAAGACATGAAAAATGGTATATCATATGTGTCAGGAAAACATGAAGAGGTGGGAGTGAATACTAAATCCACAAAAACTTTTTATATATTATTAAAAGTTTTTTGAGCATGAAATAACAGTCACAGTAAAAAGATGACTTAACTATATGACTAGCTGTACTTGTAATTGTAATTGAATTTTGTTTTATTAAACAAGTGATGATAGCTGTTAATTAAAAAACACAAGTGCATAATAAAATAAAATGAAAATAAATCTTGAGTAAAAAAAATTCACTTATATTGATGTCTATCTTAAGTCATTAAAATTAAAAAAAGAAGCATTTAAAAAATAAATTTTTAAATTGTTTTGTGTAAGCTTACATATATATATATATATATATATATATATATATATATATATATATATATATATATATATATATATATATATATATATATATATATATATATATATATATATATATATATATATATATATATATATATCGTGTAGTTTCAAATAATCTGGAAATCGAAATCCGGAATTGAAAATTCCGGAAAAATGATTTCCAGATTATTTGAAACCACATGGTCATAAAATTATAAAAAGATTTAAATGTTTATTTACATTAATTACACACTCAATCATAAAGTTACAAGGACAAAATATTACAATATCTACATCATCAAAAAATGTTCAAATAAAAAATTTGATTGTTTATAAAAAAAGCATATCATCAATTAACTCAGATGTAAATCGACTACGATGGTTTGGTGTCATGTGCTTTGAGACTGAAAACAGATGTTATGATACTGACTTGGGATATGGGTAGCAACAAAGCGATACGGCAGGCATTCTGTACAACTTAAGTGAACTGCTTAATTGATTTTAATGGATTAAAATTTAGAAACTTGTCTAAGTTGGATGGTTTGTCTTTAAACATTGAACGGATTTCTGGAATTTAGAGCTAGTTGAAACTCCTTTTTAATTACATCTATTTGAACCTGCATTTGTTCTTCTGAAGAATTTTCTTGAACCTCCTGTTCACACAATTTAAATAAATTTGGTTGAAATTTGTCGCTGTTAGCATACAGCCATGTCATATATCAACATAAACTGCTGCAAGAAAAAACAAATTTTTGCGTAGTGTACTTTCTCTATTATTCATTCCTTTTTGGAAATCTTTGGCTAAGTCACTGTCTTTTTCGTCAAGTTCACACTTTATTGAATTCCAATCAAAAAGGAATTTGCCTGCGGTTATATTTTCACGTTGGAGACGAATAGTAAGATTATGCAATCTTATGCAATACATCTCTCATATATCATACATACATACATACATACATACATACATACATACATACATACATACATACATACATACATACATACATACATACATACATACATACATACATACATACATAAACATGTATAAGTTGATATATATGTATATATATTAACTTGTTTCTCCACGGTATTGGGCTTGTTTGTCAAGGTTTCCTCTACTGTTGTGGTTTTATTGGTCTTGGGGAGGTGAATAACATTTACCTCAGTGACTTAAAAGGTTCAAGACTTGAAAAATTGACAGAAAGTTGATAAGTTTTTTAAATTTATTGAAATTCTTTGATCTTATAGAAGTTGTGTTTTAACATTGTTGTATTTTTCTTGAGTTTGTCAAAATGTTCGATAAAATCATTCATTCACTACTTCACAATGTTCATGTTTATAGTTTTGACAAATCTGCCAGTAAATAAATGGACTTTTCTCCTATCAAAAACGGCAAATTATTTTTGGAAATTCATTATCAGATAGGCTAAATATTCTCAGTGGTGTACCTCAGGGTCAACTTAAAAGAGAAAAACTTTTTTTTTTTAATTATTATTATATTAAATTATTTGCTTCATTTTTATTTATTAAATCTTTTTATTTAATTTTACATTTATAACAAAATAAACAGACATTATGTTAGTAAGTGTGACAAACAAATTTTTTTTCTTATACTTCATTAATAGATAACTATCCTTCTTTAAATCTTGCTAATCATTGCTCTTTCCCTATCATATCTGGATTTAATTCTTTATTATATTGTGAGCAAGTTGAAGTTGCAATAAAAATTTGTCAGCAAAATAACATATCAGTTCAAATTGCACTTGGTGGATCATATGGGGTCTATTCAATTGCTAATGCAACTCAAGGGGATGTTTTTGCAAAAAGAATTTGGGAAATGTTTCTGGGTGGAAATGGTCCACGTCCTTTTGGAAGGTATTATTTTGATAATTTAGGAAAGAGTTTTTTATGTTTATTTTTTTGTTAGTTTTTTAGTATTGTGTAATGTTGTGTTAAGTGAAAAGTGATATATATATATATAAATAATATAGATATAGTTTTCAACACTTTATTGTTTACTGTAGCCTTATGGCTACTATCAATTTTCAGAGTTATTTATTATGTGTGACACCATTATTTGTTTCTCAAAGTATCAGCTTAATACAATAATAAAAACTCTTCAAATTAGGGTTTCAAGCCAATTTTTTTAAAACAGACTTGATAGATTACTAAGGGTTTTTTGACTTGTTTTAGTAATTGTTACTAATTTTAATTTTACTAATTGTTAGTTAATATAGTTTTAATAATACTGCTGGTTGGGTTATATTCAATTTTGTATTTTCAAAGGTTATAAAGTTTGTGTAAAAAGTAGTTTTTGAAATTTAATTCATAAAGTTGCTCTTCTGCCTTCATAATCTTGTTGGTAGCCATGGCTACTCTGACCAGAACTGGAATAATTTTTGAATATATATATATATATATATATATATATATATATATATATATATATATATATATATATATATATATATATATATATATATATATAAATATATATATATTTATATTTATAGATATACAAATATATATATATATATATATATATATATATACACATATATGCAGGGCCCTCTTGAAGAGGTCTTCCATAGAGAGGAAGGGGGGTGTTGTATGTATTTTTGCCAACTAGAGACAAAAAAAGGTCCCTAATATTTGCAATATGCCATCTATAATTCAAAACTTGCAAAATGTGCCCACTTAAATGCTTAAATGACAGCTTAGGGGGGGGGGGGGAGGGGGCTGACACCCCCTTCCTTCGGTGCGGCCCTACATATATGTATATATATATATATAAATAAATATAAATACATATATGTTTTATATATATACTTATATTTATACATGTTTTATATATTTACTTTTACATGAGTTTTCAATGAGTATTCCACATATACTTTTATATATTTTTAATAACTTTATTTAATTTCATCAATTAAATTGATTAAAATTCTTTTTCTTAGTTGTTCAAAGTATCCATATGGCTACCATCATTTAATCAAAAACTGCTAATGTCAGCAAAAACCAAATTGTAAAATATGATTAAGCAAGTTAAATTAATAATTTGTACCAACGGAAATAATTTTTACTCAAAATAAAAATAATGTTAACCATAAAGGGTTAAAGATAAATAATTTATATTTAAAGTAGGAAAAGAAATTTCAGACAAATAAAGAGTATTTGATTATAATTTAATTTTTTGTAGCATTTGTCTTGAAAAGCAAAACCTGCAAGACAGCAAGACGTATGTCAGGTTATACTGGATTACTTGTTGCCAGTAGCAGGTGTATGTCTGTACTTGTTGCCAGTAGCAGGTGTATGTCTGTACTTGTTGCCAATAGCAGGTGTATGTCTGTACTTGTTGTCAGTAGCAGGTGTATGTCTGTACTTGTTGCCAGTAGCAGGTGTCTGACTTATTTTGAGGCTCAAAAATCTTTAGAGTTCTTAATAAAATGTTTTCAAGTTAATTTGAAAAAAATTTTACAATTTTTTAGTATTTTATATTTATTTATATGTAAAATATTATAACTATATATAATAAAATAATACATATATAATAAAACATATAATAAGTTACACATAAAAAAAAAAAATATTTATAATAAAAAAAATAATAATATATTAATAAAAAGTTCTATCCATCTTTTACGAAACTATCATTTAAATTATTGAACCTTGCAAATCACTACTGCAAATTACTTTTTAGTTAAAGAATATAAAGCCTCTTACAACTCAACTTTAATACATTTTGAGGTATATAGAATAAAGAATATAAAGTCTCCTACACATCAACTTTATTAAATTTTAAGGTATATTGAATGAAGAATATAAAGTCTCCTACACAAATCAACTTTATTAAATTTTGAAGTATATTGAATGAAGAATATAAAGCCTCCTAAACATCAAAAATTATAAAATTTTGAGGTATATTGAACGAAGAATATAAAGTCTCCTACACATCAACTTTATTAAATTTGAAGGTATATTGAATGAAGAATATAAAGCCTCCTACACAAATCAACTTTATTAAATTTTGAATTATATTGAATGAAGAATATAAAGCCTCCTAAACATCAAAAATTATAAAATTTTGAGGTATATTAAACGAAGAATATAAAGTCTCCTACACATCAACTTTATTAAATTTTAAGGTATATTGAATGAAGAATATAAAGTCTCCTACACAAATCAACTTTATTAAATTTTGAAGTATATTGAATGAAGAATATAAAGTCTCCTACACAAATCAACTTGAATGAAGAAACCCTCCTATTTTAATTGCTAAACTTAAAAGTTAATTAAAGTATATATATATATATAATATATATATATATACATATATATATATATATATATATATATATATATATATATATATATATATATATATATATATATATATATATATATATATATATATATATATATATGTATATATATATATATATATATATATACATATATATATATATATATATATATATATATATATATATATAATAAATATGTGTTAAGGAAGAATCACATTATTAAATTTTTTTTTTTTAATTAGCTTAAGTTACCCATTATTTAACAAACCGAAAAGACATTTAATTTTCTTGCTATTGTAAATTTGCTATTGTAAATTTTCTTGCTATTGTAAAGCTATTGTATTTTACCAAAGCATCTTACTTACAGTAAATTTACTTTTACATTATATAATACATTTATTTATACATTATTTATACAGTAAAGATATGGAATGTAAAAACAGGGAACACTCTTAAACAGTATGAAAAAAAATATTTCAAGTGATAACTATATATATTTGCTTTTTAATTTTTGTAGATTGACATTTTTATTTAAACTCTTATTGCAGAGCATCACTTGATTCTACAGTAAGTCACACCATAAATAATCTTGTTACACATCTGAAATGATGAAGAAAAATCTCAAACATTATGTTCAAGTTTAAGGTCAATTATATGTTCTAAATAAAAAAATAAAAAAGAATTTTGATTTTGATTTGATTTGATTGATGTCATTGCTATTGAAATTTTTTGAAATTTTATTAAAAATAAATTCTATTTAAAAAGTGGAACAAATAGAATAAAAAAAACTTGGAGTTTAAACGTTAAAATTACTTTACTTAAAATATGCTAATCCCTATTTTTGAAGTTTCTCTAAAAAAAATATATATGTATATATAAATGGGGTCTCTCTTAAAAGCATATACAATATATGATAAACTCTTACCCAATTTTTCACTCATTTTAAATCCCTTAAATGCTATCCCTTTTTCACTCATTTCACATCCCTTAAATGCTAAAATTTGTTTTTAAAAATAGGTTATGAAAAAAGCAATTTTTAAAAATCAAGTTAAAATACACAAGAATCTTATCAAACATTGTTTCATTCTAAGCAATCCTGAGACTATTCATGTTTTGTGTGGTTTTAACACAAATATAATAAAACCATTCCAATTTGCAACCATATTTAAGATAATTGGTTGTTATAAATCTGGTATTTTGGTTAAATCTATACTTTCATATAATAAGATAATCTAATCCTCTCAAAACATTACTAATAATTTATTTGCTTTAAATGTCTCCATTAAAAAAATTTATTTAGTGTAAATAATTAAAGATGGTTCTTATAACAATTATTGTGCATAACTTTGAATTTTATTGATTAAATATGAGTCTGCTAATATCTAATCATTAGATAACATCTAACGTCTAATCATCAGATAGCATCTACCATCTTAACATCAGATAACATCTACCATCTCATAATCAGATAACATCTGACATCTTATCATCAGATAACATCTAACGTCTCATCATCAGATAACATTTAATATTTTGTCATCAGATAATATCTGACATCTCATCATCAGATAATAATAATTTTAATTTGTAACTTTAAATTTTATTGGTTGAATATGAGTCTGCTAACATCTCATCATTAGATAATATTAATTTAATCTGGTCCAGTTTATTGCTACTGTTTAATTACATATAGTTTGACCTTCTGACTTCAGAAGTTTCATATAAAATTCACTTAAGTAATGGTCAACAAAATATTGTTTTGCCAATAATTTGGGCAATATCTGATATCTCATCATCAGATAATAATAATTTTATTGACCTTCTGACCTTCTTATAATTTTTTATTTATGTAGTCTATCGTAAATGTTATTGATTTTGTTCAAAAAAATTTTGTGTTGAACGCTTATTCTGGTGGAGAATTGAATAATAGTGCAACTCTATTTGTTAAAAAGTTATGTCTAACTCCACTATAATTAATATTGTCATAGTTAAACCCATGACCTCTCGTATATAGACTTGAATAAAGGTAGATTGATGAGCTCATATTTATCTATTCCTTTAAATATTTTGAACATTTGTATGATGTTCCCTCAGAGTCTTCTCCAGAGTTATTATGTTTGGCAAGACAATTTTTAAATTTTTTTAAAGAAAATACTTTAGTTGCTTGTCTTTGTACTTTTTCTAGAATATTAATATCTCCTCTTAAATTTTAAGACCAAACTTGAGCAGCAGTATCAATATGTGGTCACCCAAATATTTTGTATAGTAACTTAAGTATAATTTTGTTGTGATGTGCAAAGATTTTTTTGATATGACCCCAGATTTGCTTCTGATAAGGGTGTTAAATTGATTTGATTTTTAAATTGATGAGGATGATAAAATTGATGATTTAATTGTAACCAGTCTATAGTTTACATTTTCATTATTTCTTTTTATTTTATTTTTGTTGATTTTTATTGTTGTTACACTGATTTATTTTAGTGCTGTTTTAAATGGAGTGAATTTGGATATTACACAGGGCCCTTATACTGGCTATTCACAATTTGTTAAGACTATGCATGACTTAATGTTTCAAGATAAAAATCGAACGTATGTAATCTCTTCAACATCTAGATGTTCTGACTTAAAACCTTTAAAAAATCTTGGAGAAACTCTGACTTTATATGGAGATTATTTTGATGAGATTTATGTAATTTACTACAGTGACACATGCACTTCTAAAGGAGAGTTTTTTAACATAGAAGAATGGTTTTCTTTTACTAATAAATTTATTAAAAAACCTCTTGTTTACATCAGTTTGTTGGCAGCACCTATTGCTCAATTTGAAGAATATTATCAAGATTCTATTGGTTTAGAAAATATTATTAAGGTATTCCTGCTTTATTTTTTATTTTTTGATAACTTTAGTAAAGATTTTAAATAAGAAAATAAGGTTTTTTTTGCAAACTTTTTTTTTTATTAACTTAAACTGTTTTTGAACTTGAACTTATTGTAAAATGAATTCAAAATGAAATTTTTAATTTTAACTTTTAGACAAAACAGTTTTTTTTACAACAATGGATTAGGCAATTATTTTAGTATATATATATTATTATTTTAGTTTATATATTTAGTATATATATTTTTATTTTAGTATAATTATTTTAGTACATCGAAGTAGGTTTTCATTTACATGTGAGGTAAGATCTACTTACAGGGATATCTTGTTTCTTCTTATTAGTAGTTTTCTTTATCTAATCTTCTAAAAGTTTCTTAAAGTTAAGTTTTATAATTAAGTTTAATATTTCTATGACTAGCTGATAGCTTTTAGAGAGGTTAATTTTGTCTGCAATAAGAAATTATCAAAGTGCCATTTTGCGCATGAAAGGTGTCTCTGTTAGTTTTTTGTGAATTGTTAGGCTACATAAAGAACCTTTATAATTATCAGAACTTATTTAACTGCTTATTGCTTTTAGTGTTATTTATTATCTACAATTAAGTCAAGTTCTCTGATAATTTAAAACGTAACTCTAGTACCTGATAATATTAAATAAAAAATACCATTGTCACCAAATTTCAATCTTTTACAAAGTTTGTGGTCTTTAATGTAATTTTTGGTCTATTGAATCTCTTGCATAATTTATTACCTCTTGCATAATTACCTTTTGTATAATAAATTACTAATATATTAATTAACATTAATTAACATAATATATTAATAGACTTGATTGCTCTTTGAGCAACTAAGTTTAGTTTCAATCTTTTATCTGCTGATTTTGGTGTTAATGGCTGTTATCCCCTGATTTTTGTAGAATCATATAGTCATATGCTGGACCCAAGTGTATGCTTATATATCAATTTACCTATTTGTTGAGGAATCAGGTTCTAATTCTCTAACTATTTTTTTTTATTCTTCTTCTTAAAGGGATCCCAAACTCCCAACACATGTTGTGTTCATATTAAAGATAATGTTAAAAAAAAAGGTTTAAACCAAGTTTTTTGATTAAAAATAAATAATGAATGCATACCAAGAAAAACTAATGTTGTTGTTTTAGCCGAAGCTCGCCTTCTCCATTTTTTTCAATAACTCAGAGTCTTTAAATTATAGGACGCAATCTACAGACTTTGGCGATTCCTTTGAAGTGCGTTTAATTCATAAAAGTTTTAGCATTTTATATCACGGTTGATTTTTAACAAAAGAAAAGTGTAATTAAACAAAGCTGCGTTTTTCTATTTTAATTAAGAAAAAAAAATTTTAACATAAGCAAAACAACTTTTACAACAAATTTTCGTAAAAATCAAAAATAATAAAAGCTTTTTATTTCATAAGAGGAATTTTTTTTTTACCAATATCTTAATAATTTTTAGATTTATATATATTACTTATATTTCTTTTGTTTTTAAATTAAAACAAGTATTAAAGCTTTACTTACGAATTTTATGATTTTCATACGAGTGTTTTACATTATATAGAACGTTATGTTTACGGTTTCTCGTTTTTGTGCAAGAGAGCGCAGTATTATATATTCTGAATCTTACTTATTTCTATTTAAACAATGGGAACTTTTTTCTAACTTCTCAGGTTATTTTTACGCTATGATATTTTTTGTTTTCCCGTCGAAAAAAAGTATTAACAATTAATTTCATAAACTGACAGTATTAATTAGAGCTATTTGATGAATTGTTCACTTTTTTTATTATAAAATTTTTTTGATTACGCTGATTTATTTTAAATTACTAAATTTGCTGAATTGGATACGGATAAAAAGGAAATATCATTTTATTTTACATTTGATTTTTGATAATGAAACTTTTGAAATGTCGGCAACTCCATACCAATTAGAACCTGTTAAGGTTATGAAAAAAAAGTACAAGAATACACTAATCAATACAGTTGACAGTAGTATCAGATATGAAAATTTGTGAAAAGATATGTGAGATCCTGGTTTTGCATTAAAAGTACAATTAATAGTAACACAAGTTGGCGTTATAAATTTTGATTAAAAGTTTACTGTTCAATATTTTATAACCATCAAATAAAAAACATGAAGTTTGTATATTTTCCCCCGTTTTATACAACTAATATTTAACAAAAATACGGACAAACTATTATTATATAACGCAATAACACACTAATGGCAATAATTCAAGATAAAAGGTAATTTAAATTGTCAAAATGTCATAAAGCGCCTTAAAAAACATAATATATTTGGTATTTCCCAATTTGTATCATATTTGGTATTAAAATTTTTGTAATTTTGGCAAATTAAAAAAATTTTAAAATACAAATTTTCAAGCAATTTTCTCTTCCAATTTTCAGTTATTCAAAGAAAAGTTACTATTAAACTTTTATTCCTCTCATCTAAAAAAAGAACGAGGGACGCAAAAAATATATATATTCTATACAACTCTTATTCATTCAAAGTTTAATTACCCGAAACTTTTCTTTCTCTTTTGTTCTACTCTTTTATATAAAGAGCGAGCGATGAAATAAAAACTTTTCTTTCTTAACATAAATTTATTCTTAGAGATAAAATTAAATTAGAAATAAAGCAACAATGAACAAAGCAACTAACAGATTAATCTGGGACTATTTTGATATTAATGAAAATAATCAACATAAACAACATTACCAACGGCAATTATCAAATAAACAACACAATAGTGATGTAAATTTTCCAGTAAAATTTGATTCAAAATTTACCGGTAAAATTTACCGGTAAATTTACCGAGAAATTTTAACTAGAGAACGGTAAATTTTCCTTTAAAAAATCAAAAAAAAAAAAAAAAGAAAAAAAATAAGTGAAAAAAATTTTTAAAATTTACCAGGCGGTAAATTTTCAAAATTTTCCGGTAAATTTACCAGAAAATTTTCCGGTAAATTTTCCGGTAAATTTTTCGGTAAATTTTACCTTCGCAACACTACAACACAATATCACATAATTTTAGGGGTTTTTTATTTTTATTGTTTAGTCGTTCTAAATAATAAGTAAATTTAGTTCAAGTTAATATTTCAATATTTATAGTTGCAATATAATAAAAAAAATGATGTTTAATGTTGAACTTTTTATTTAATTATTTATTTTTTACCTACATTTGTTATAAAAAGCTTTTAAACCCTTGTCATTAAAATAATTTGTTTTGAATATATTTCTAAGTGATTATTCAAACTAATTTTTTTCGCTTGACTTCCCGAACTTTATGCAAAGCAAATTAAGACGAAATATTATCTAACCAAATAAAAATGCTTTTACTAATTTTATAAGGGTAATTAATGTAAAACAATTTTTTATCAGAGTCTTGATTGAGATAATAAATATTCATAATTTATAAACATTAAATACATGGCGCAGTAACAATTTATAACAATGAACCAGCATAAAATATTTGAGGTTTCTAATATCTTTTTAAATGTTAAAAATAGAAAAAAAAAAACTTAACAAATAATCAAAAAAAGTTTGAATAAAAGTAAATAAAAATATTTCCAGAGTTTCATTTGTTAAAAGTCTACTGTGACGTCAAATACTAAAACTTTTATGAATTAAACGTGCTTCAAAGGAATCGCCAAAGTCTGTAGATTGCGACTTATAATTTAAAGACTCCGAGTTATTGAAAAAAATGGAGAAGGCAAGCTTCGGCTAAAACAACAACATTAGTTTTTCTTGGTATGCATTCATTATTTATTTTTAATCAAAAGAACTTGGTTCAAACCTTTTTTTTAACATTATCTTTAATATGAACACAACATGTGTCGGGAGTTTGGGATCCCTTTAAGAAGCAAAATAAAGACAACTTTTCAATATTGCTCCTAATCGAATTTGCTATTATTATCTGCTATTATAATTGGCTAATATAATCTAATGTTATTCTTTTAATGTTTTTATGATCATTATATTGAATGATTTTAACGTAAGTGATTTTGCTGGGACTAAAGCTCAAAATATTTGCTTCTCTCAATCTTCTCTCAAGCTTCTCTCAATCTTTTACCAAGATCATGTAATTGATCACACAAAATCACATAATTGATCATATTGTCAATCTTAATCATGTGATTCCTTATCTGTTACAGTCTGTTTCAGCTTGGGGTCTGAATCTTCTACTTCCTTTTTGAATTTTTTTTCACTACTTATTTTTGCCTCTTATGAAAACTATACATTTAATTTATTGTAAAGTTATAGCATCTGCTAAGGTTGTTCTATTTTTGTGCTTTCTAATTCTTATTCCTGATTCTTTATCTCTATAAATCCTCTATAAATGCCTTATTTGGATTAGGTTTTTGATAATCTATTTTGTTTTTAATGAACAGAGTTTCTCATTTAGACAAAGTGCAGAAGCGCAATCTAAATCTAAATTGACCAAAATATTTCACGCATTTTTTTTTTTTTTTCTCTTAATTTATTAATCTAAGCTTATTATTCATAGATTAATTCTCTTACAATCATTGGTTATCTCTCTTATAATTATAGATTATCACTTTTATAATCATATATTATTTCTTTTGCTTTATTTTGTAGTAAATTTAGTGAATTTAGTAAATCTAGTAAGTATAAACTCTCAATTCAAATACGCTTGCAAATATAGTACTTGGGATTGCAGCGGGCTTGCATATTTGTTAAATTTGTTTAATAAAAAATATATGGAGAACTTAATACTAATATTTCAATTTAATATTTGGTTGTTGTTTTTTTAAAAAGTTTTTTATTTAATGTTAAAGTTAAAATGTTTTTAAATTCAGACAAAAACTTTTTTTCTTTGGCTGCATACACCAATGCAGATTTTGTAGTGGTAGTTGTTTACTTTATAAATAATTTCATTTCATTTCATAAATAATTAAAATCAAACAGAATGTTTTTTCAAGTGGAAGAAACTGGCTATAAATTGATACTTGGTTATTTCGAAGGTACTGAATCCAAAATGGTATAGAAAATAAAAAAACCTAAATGCAAGTTTTTGATGATTATATTTATATTTTTATATTACCTAGTTTTGTCTAATTTCATGAATTAAAAGTTGTTTATTGTTTTAGCAAGAAATAAGCTAAAAATTGATTTAAAAAAAATGAAAATTGAGTTCAAAGTTTTCATACTAAAGAAAAAATGAACCAGTCTATATTTCTTAAAATTTTGAAAATGTTAAGAATTATAATGAGATTCTTTGCACACATTTTTTTTGTCTTATTTTTAATTTAAGTGTTAGCTATAACCTCTGAAGAATTAAATACTATGTATATAATTAAATACTCTGAAAAATTAAATAACTTTTAAATCATTAAATCTTCTGAATTTTTTTCTTTTTGCAATTCAAAAAAAAGAAACAAAGAAACTGAAAAATAGTGCAAGTGACAAGTTTAAATTTTGAGTGCAAGTGACAAGTTTAAATTTTGAGTGCAAGTGACAAGTTTAAATTTTGAGTGCAAGTGACAAGTTTAAATTTTGAGTGCAAGTGACAAGTTTAAATTTTGAGTGCAAGTGACAAGTTTAAATTTTGAGTGCAAGTGACAAGTTTGAATTTTGAGTGCAAGTGACAAGTTTGAATTTTGAGTGCAAGTGACAAGTTTGAATTTTGAGTACAAGTGACATGTTTGAATTTTGAGTGCAAGTGACATGTTTGAATTTTGAGTACAAGTGACATGTTTGAATTTTGAGTGCAAGTGACTAGTTTAAATTTTTTTGACATGAGTTTTTTGAGTGCAAGTGACAAGTTTAAATTTTGAGTGCAAGTGACATGTTTGAATTTTAAGTGCAAGTGATCAATATGTTTTATAATCATTTCTTTTCCTTTATTTACAACTTCCTCCACAACTCTAAATCGAATTAAAAAAGACAAAATTAGAAGCATCACCTCCTGAATTAGCAATAACACTTACAACTATTGCAGTATCTTGGAAGTCCCTTGTCTATTGCTGTTAGAACTATTTTCTTTAAACTATTTTCAGGTAAAAAACAAAAGTAGATTGTTTATACCTGTTATGGTCTAGTGATTATTACATTCTAACTATGAATTAACTTTTTGGCTCAATTTTATAAACTATTAAATACCAAATTAAATAAAATTATAAATGGTCTATTATATAAAACATGTTGTGGCACTTATAATATAGAAAGTGATAAAATAATGAAATGCAGAAAATGATGGTAAACAAGTGAAAAACAAGCGAGTGAGAAGTTTTTTTCTAATTTTAAAAGCCTAAGAGGTTTCAAAAATGACAAAATAATAAATGAATTTTTTTTTTTAGATTTGAGATTTCTTTCAAGACAGTTTCTTTGTAAAATTAAATAAACACAAGGAGGGTCTTAATAAGCTTGGGTTTGGTGGGTGAAAAAATTTTCCCAAAATTTGTTAAACATCAATTTCTTTGTATTAAACACTTAATACAACTTTTTTTTTACTTTAATTTTTCATAATTCCTGTTATATAAGTAACAAGTTTAAGTAAATTTGACCATGTTTTTTTTTCTGTTTAATAAAAGACTACTCTACAATTCTTTGTAACAACTCTAACTAAACTATTCAGGACAACATCTAAAAAAAAAAAGAAATAAAAATCAAGCTACATCAGCATTTTTGTAATAAAACTCGCATAGGATTGCATGCCCTGGATGTTTTCTTATGTAGTTGTCCTCAAGCAAAAGTTGTCCTAGCATGCTTAAAATTCATTTATAGCAAAGTTTAAATTTTCCAATTTTTTCTGAAACAAAATAAAAATCTAAAAGAGCAATATGTCAAAAATGTTGTTGATTTGAAACAGTTGACGACAGTATTTAGAAACAAAATTTGTACTGCTTCTGTGTGAAAATCTTGATAAAAACCATTCATTTAATTCTCGTTCAATTATTACAAAGTTTGAATCTAAACCATCTTTTATGTATACTCTTAATGATATAACTGTCCTGAGTACTGGTTACTAGTTTGAGTACATAAGACTTTTCAGTGAATTAAACTTTTGTTTCACAAGACAGATAAAGAGTCACTATTGGAGGAAGAAGTTCAATTCAATTTTCATCTGTTACATAAAGAAGAAATCTAATTATAAATAAAGAAGAAAATAATGAATATTTATGATATTATTTTTTTATCTATTAATAAAAAATTAGCATCTTTTCTTATGTGTTTAACCACACAAAATTGGGGTGCATGAAATTAGCACACGGCATATGCCAAGATTTTTGCTGTAGTATTTTAATAAGTTGCCACTTGAATAAAGTACTGAGACAAAAATAATTACCTTATTTCAATAATTTTTTAACATAAATAACATTTACATTTTTTAAACTATGACATTCGTATCAATCAAAATGATGTTTCATTAAACATATGAACCTAAATAACCAATAGAATTTGATAAATGATGTTAATCTAATTTTTTACATTTTTACTTTCATCTTCACTTTCGTTGCAATTAAATAGCATTATTTGAAATAGGGAACAAACTATGTTTTTTTTGTGAAGCCATATATGTTTGTTAATTTGACAAGAAATTTTTGACTATTTACTTTTTATAATAAAAGAGTATTTAAGTTTATTTATGTTGATAAATATTTAAGTTTGTATGTTAACAAATTGTAATTTATTAATACATTAATAAGTTGTAAATAACAGTTTATTTTATTTTAGCTTGTTTTTAAAAATATAAAAATTTAAAAATTTTTTATATTTTTCAAATATAAAAATTTTTTAAATTTTTATCTGTTCTTGAAAAATAGATAAATTGACATACAAAAAATTTTTTGAAAGTTTTAACAACTAGTATTTTTATTTTTCATAATCTTACAGATTAATTTAAAAAAATAAACTGCTGAACCTCTATACTGTCTGCTGTGGCAGACTGTCTCTGCTAAACCCCTATACTGTCTGCTGTAGCAAACAGTATAGTGGTAGCATGTTAGGTATTATTTGCCCCTTCCAAATGTTTTTAGTTATTTTTAAATTTCCAATTTAGTTTACAAAGGTCATTCTTTTTGAAAAAAAAAATACTTTTCAATCTCTGTGCTATTTTAATGATTGATTTAAGTTCTATTAAAAGTTATAAAGTTAAGTTATTAAGGTCATTCCTTTTGAAAAAAAAACTTTTCAATCCTGCCCTATAGCAACAAAATTTATAATAAAGAATGCAAGTATAAATAAATTTAAAAAAAAAGTAATTTTACTTGCATATTTTAAAATCAAAGAATGGTCATAAATAATTATTAATTAGGTTTTCCTTTTTACATAATTTGAATAAAATTTGACAAAAACGGACATAATGATTTCACCAACTTCAGCCAGTTTCTTTTATTAGAATTTTTTTTTTTCATCAAAAGGTATCACTACAAAACCTATAATGAAAAAATTAAAAAGAAGAGATTTTAGGCTGAATTTCAAAACATCACAACTTTTAAACCATTAATAGTTAAAAACTTTTTTCTTTTTTTGTTACATAGTGTTTTTAAACAGTGTCACTGGTTAAAAACACTATGTAACTTATGAAATATGAATGTAAAAAAGAGATCAACCCTATTTTTACATTCAATTATGTTATAATTATTTTTTTTTAGAAAGTTAGTTTCCATGAAAATTTTGGTGGAATAGTTTTATATGATGCTGGTTATAATGAGGGCACATTAGTTAATAATACAAAGTATAGTGATGTTGTTAAAAAAATTTTAAATGAAAATTTCCTTACTGTAACATCCACATCAACCATAAGGAATTTAACTGCAACATCAACTGTAACCTCCACATTAATCATAAGGAATATAAATGCAACTGCTGTAACGTCAACTTCAAGAAATGTAACAACTCAACCAAAATCTTTGAAATTATCAACAACTAATTCAATTGCAACATTGAAAAAAGAAAATAAAACTGAACCTGTCATTGAGTTGTTTAATATGAATAAGGTATACCTTTAATGACTAGAGTTGGTATGGTAATGTTGGTTTAGATTTAACACAAATTCTTATATATATTAATTTTATATAAAAATTGAGAATAATTTTTTATTATTATTGAAATTTGTTTTTTCGTCTTTTTAAAAATTTTATCCAGATACGAAGTTGCAATGATTCACTTTGTGTAAAAGATTTAGCATACAATATGTCATCATTATTATCAAATCACTCTTTAATTGTTTCTTCTAAAGTTTTGACTAATTTTAAAAATGTCATGTCAACAATTGTAGAGGGGATTAAATTACTTTCGAAAAATCAATTGTATGATGTAAGTTTCTTTTTTTTAATTTTTTTTTTTTTTAAATATATTTTTTTAATATATTTTTTCAAATTAAGTTCTTTTTTTTTAATTTTTTTTAATTGAAGTATAATCATGATAAAATATTTTAATAATATAATGTCAACTTTTTTTTAGTTACTATTTTTATAAAAAAGTAAATATATAATATATATTATAACTTTTTTTATAAAAAACTTATAAAATAAATTATATATTATATAAAACTATTATATTATATAAAACTACTATACAATATATAGTAGTCAGGGTTATAATATAGCCCTAACTACTATAATATAACCCAAACCCTAGGGTTAATAAGAGTTATATACCCTAACTACTATAATATAACCCAAACCCTGAAGGCTTGACTACTATATAATATATAGTAGATTATAGTAAAAGGTATACACTGTATTTCAAATATATAATATATTATATTACATATTTAAAATACACTGTATACCCTTTAAATATATTGTTTTTTAATATAAATTTTTATAATTTATAATGACTTTAAAAAAATAATTTCTTTTTTTCTTTTTTCAATTTAATTTCTACTCAGGTTTATTTATTTTTTTAATTTATTTTTTACTACTTTTAATTTTTTACTACTTTTAATTTTTTTTTACTACTTTAATTTTCAGTTGTTTGGTACAATTTGGTACAGATTTATGAAAATTTTAAAATTAAAAAAAGTATGAAAAACAAAAGAACATATTGATAATGTTAAATGGTTTAGCATTTGCTAGTTCAAGAAAAGCAAAGATTTATGACCAATAAATTGTTTAAAATAAACTCACTAGATTTATGGCCAATAAATTGTTTAAAATAAACTCACTAGATTCACAATTATTTTAATCTAAGTTTGAAAAATACTTATATAATTAAATCTTAGTCAGAAAACAATGAAGACACAAATAAGCGAGTATTAAGCAAGTAAGCAAAAGTATTAAGGCACAAAGATGATTAAAATAAACCGGCAAAACATGTCAATCTTGATTCAAATTTAGAAAAACAAAAAAAAAATAAAAATTATTGTAAGATCAATATCTCTTTCAGCAAAAGGAAAAGTTCTATAGAATTCTGAAGAAAATGAATCAGGGCACAAAGATGGATGGAGGGATACCCAAAAGTTGCTCTGTCAATTGTCTTGAAATCAGATTTTAAAAGTTAAAAAAGTTAAAATTAAAGATTCCAGTGTTTACAAAAATATTTTCTTAGGAATTTTGCCTTCATTGTACAAAATAAATCCTATCTATTTCTCAGTCTATTTTAAAATGTTCAACTTAGTTCGAATTATTACCAGATAAATAAGGGTAAATGAAACTTTTTTAGATTATGCTGATAATGTTAAACTGCAGTATTAAAACACCCGGTCTTCGTCTTGCTTGCCCGTTTCTTTTTCTAAAACATCAACATCACATTTTAGAATTTGCACTTTACAATATACAGTACTTTGCAATGTACAGCAAATGGGTAGCAAGTTAAGAACAAAATTACACTAATATTGCTTATAACTTTTTTAAACATACAAAAGCAAAAAAATTTAAAATTTCAAATGTTTCTTGTTTACATTGTATTATCAGATTTCTTTTAAGTAATTCAGGTTTATGTATACTGTTAGGTGATGTAGAGAAATCTCCAAGTGATTAAAATTTTTTTTTAAAACAAAGCTTTTGAGTTACAACTTGTCAACAAATGTTTGTTAACATCTGGGATAAGCATCTGCAGAGTATCCATCCAAAAAGATTGTTTTGTCAGCTATTTTTGTTATTAGGAGTTTAATCTCAGATTTCCATCTGTCAAATATATTAGTGTTCTAAAGATTTTGGAATAGTCTGTTTTGAGATCACATATAGCAAAGATTAAACAAAGTTCTTTACTGGCAATAAAAAATTTAACTACAATACCTTTACCAATTAATCTGCAGCTATTTTTTAAAACATCTTATGCTAAATTTGTATTTTGAAAGAAACGCAATTAAAAAATAAGTTATTAGCAGAAACTCTTTGTGAATCATTTTTTGAAACTAACAAATTTTATGAATTTTTTCATAGTTCTTTGAAAATAATTATTCAATAACGTTTGTTATTGACATCTAAATTATCTTATTTTGTAAAAAAAGTAAAATTTGAATTCTACCTAAAGGTGTTTTGAAAAATGGCTGCAGTAAAACCTTCAAAAGTGCACACAGTTTATTATTCATAATTAAGTATATTCTTTTTTTAAAAAAATTAAGCTACAAAATGTTTGGCTTTCTTCTTAAAATAGGATTTGAGCCTAAAATAAAAAAAAAATTATCACAATTTATTACTAACAGACAATTTAACTTCTACTAGCACATTAAAAATTTCTCAAACCACATTAAAAATTTCACTGTGAAATTTGTTGTGTATAAAATGTCCATATATATTGTACTAAGTGTAAATGTAGATACTGTTAACTATCATTAATCATAATACTTTTTTGATTCATTATATTTATTACATTTTATTTAATATATTATATTTTTTGTGTTTCATATTTCATTTTATTTATTTTGGTGGCATTACAATTATTTTTTAAATGAATATTTTTGCAATGAGCAACACTATCACAATTTTTAAATATTTGTTAATATATTAATTTTTTACCAGGTTGTTGATGACACAATGAGTTCAGTCAGCATGATTATTCGTAACTTAAACAATTTTAAAGAAGCAGAAAGAAATTCAGAAGCCTCCTCAGGCTTTATCAATGTTTTAGAGCAGATGGGGCAAGTTATCAGTAGCAAACCATTCATGAGAAACAGTTCTTTGGAAGTATCAAAAGATCAGATTATGTTGAAAGTAACGAGTGTTGAAAAGGACAATTTGTTTATTTATGCAGTTGAAGGTAAAAATCAGAGCATAAAAGTCATTATGAAACAGGGAAACAAAAGTTCACTTATAGAAAAAGATCATTTTGCATCTGTTCAAATACCAGATATTGCATTTATTAATAAAAAAAATGTTGTTTTTGTTTTGGCATACCGAACAGCCGCATTATTCATGGTAAATAACACTGAGTTATCTAATGAACTTTCAAAACAAGCAGTGATTGGTAAAATCATATCTGTAACATTATCAAACACAACAGTTCAACAGTTATCAAAACCAATTATAATAACATTTGAAAAAGTTGATAAAGATTCTGTAGATAGTTCCGCGACATGTAAGTATTGGAATTCTACTAAAGGTATGTTATGTTTTAAAAGTATATATACATTTTTAAATTAATTATATATACTTTTTCCTGATTGATGTTGCATTGTGATCATTAGTCAACGCCATATTTTTGATTGTCACTAATTGTCAGCAAATTTTTTTGTTCATGCCTTGGTTTCTACATCGTCCATTAAATTTCATTTTATGTATTTTTTTTTCTCTTAATTTTTTTTTCTTCAGATTTTCCTTTTTTAAACTAGTGCTAGTATTGCAATTTGTAATCTCGTAATCTCGTAATCTTGATACTAGATGATCCTTATACGTAGTCATGATCTGCTAAATAGGTCAACGCCAGGAACAGAATCTACTGAATCAAATATTTTATCAATAAGTTCTTAATATTTCAGTTTTTTGTGTTTTGTTCTTATTTCATTTCAACATTTCGTGACAGTTAAAACTGTTGATTTTGAAAAACAATGCCTTTATGTGATGCCAATATTTGTCTGCATGTAAAACACATACAGAATAATACATACATAACATATTAAGTTAAAAAAGTTACAATTATAATTTTATTTTAAATACTTTAATCTTGGTAAATGAAGCTATCAGTTTTCAATATCTTTGTTTTGTTGGTTTTAAATGTTTTTAAAGTCTTTTGTTGGCCAAAGTCCAACAAAAGACATTAATAACATCTTAAATTACATTATTAATAGTTAACTTTTTTAACACTTTTTTAATTCTTACATTTTTTTTATAAGAAACTTATTTGCAACTAATTTTTTTTTAAAATTGGAATTTATGCTTAGCAATAACTCATGAAAGTAAACCAGCTCTCTAACAACAGATAAACCTTTTCCTTAAAGTTGTCACAAAATTTTTTTTTTTTTTTTTTAATCAATTAACTATTTTTTGTAGTACTTATTTTTTTACATAGGCAACACATTTTACAGTCTTGTGACCAAACCAATCCTTTAAAAGATACTTCATGCTAGTTGATAATTTATTTTTTGCAATTTACTCACAACTATTAATAAAAGTAAAAACAGATTTTACTCGTTATTAAAGTGGGAAAAAAAAATTATTAGTTAAAAACTAAATGTACTGATAAATAGTGTTTTTTAAAAACTAATAGTTTTATTTTTTGTATTTGTTTTTTATGTCTTTAAAATGTGTCAACAAATTTTTGCTGCTCATGGTGATTTTGAAATTTAATATTGATAACTCAGAGTCCATGATAGTAAATTTTCCATTTTAGGTATAGCATTTTTCTGTGTATACATACATATATATATATATATATATATATATATATATATATATATATATATATATATATATATATATATATATATATATATATTAGGGTGGCTCAAAAAAATTTTTTTTTTTGTTACAGGCTCTAAACATTGCTAATAGTTATTAATATTGATACTATCAAATATGAGAATGATTGTGATAGATTTAAAGGGCGCAACTTTATTGGGAAAATTACCGGTACCCAAATATTTTGGAGAAGAAAAGTTTTTCAAAAGTAGGTCAACCTGGTACTCAAAAGAAGCGAAATTTTATAAAAAATTTAAAAATAAAAATTGTTTTATAAAAATCATGTTGCCAAAAAAAAAATTATTAAAAAAGATGTAAAAATGCACCTTTTTCACTTTTAGTTAAAAAACTATAGTTATTATGCAATAAAATCTAAAATAAAAATTTTTATATGAAAAAATTATTATTTTTGAAATTTTTATAAAATTTCGCTTTATTTGAGTACCTACATTACATATTTTTGAAAAACTTTTTTTTTGAATAATAATAGGGGCTGCTAATTTTTGTAATTATAGTTGCGGGTGGAAGACATTGTTCAATCCGTTAAAGTAAATACTTTCCTAAATTAGTACATAAAAAAAAACAACTTTCTAGCAATGTTTAGAGCCTGTAACAAGAAAAAAAAATTTTATGACCCACCCTAATATATATATATATATATATATATATATATATATATATATATATATATATATATATATATATATATATATATATATATATATATATATATATATATATATATATATATATATATATATATATATATATATATATGAATAATAAAAATTATAATGATGGTAAAAAAAGCATTAACAAAAAGTTGTTTACAAATGTCCCTGTAGTAAATACATGAATGATTATTATTAATTTTAAATTTTTAGACATGTAGTTTTAAACATAAAGCTTTGAACATGAAACAGGATTTCTTACAATGAAAGAACTTTTTAAAACTTGTATTATTTTTGTTAAATTTAAGGCTGGTCAACTGAAGGTTGTGTTAAAATTGAAGAATCTTGTGAAGCAGTTAAGTGCCACTGTTACCACTTAACAAATTTTGCGCTTATCTTAGATGTTACACAAACAAAAAATAACCCTTTTTATTTACAAGTTTTAACATGGGTTGGTACTACCTTGTCTTTGGCAGCATTAATTTTTACTATAGCAACTATTATAATAATCAAGTAAGTAATATTATAATATTCAAGTTTTTTAATTAATATTTGATAATATTAGGTTGTCTAAAGATTTTTAAAAACCTGAAAACCGTAATGCTAAATGGAAATTTTTAATGTAATGGTATTTTTGACAAATTATGATGCAGTGGTTAGTATTCTTATTTTCTATATGAAAGGCGTCAAATTAAAATTATTTTTATTGCTTTGTTTTGAAAAAAGAAAAAAGGGTTAGTTGTTAATGCACCCCCTCTCCTTCCGTTTATGACTATAAAAAAATAAGTTTCAAAAAAAGATTAATAAAAAAAAAAAAATTTAAACAGAAGTAAATAAATTCTTGTACCCATTGATGGTACATCAATGGGTACAAGAATGGCACTGCCATATGCTAACTTGTTTATAGGTAATTAGATGATAAAATTTGAACCCAGTTTCCAAATTCAATTGCGTTTTATAAACGTTACATTGATGACATTTTTTTCTTGTTTTTATGTTTTATATCTATGGAAGAATTACATATATTTTTAACAAATCTGATACTTCAATTAATTTTTTGCACATGTCACTATACAAAGACAGATATGGATTTATATTAAAAAACTTTATATAGAAAGCCAAAAGATACAATGAGCCTTCTACATCACAAATCTAGTCATCCATACCTTCTAAAGAAAAGCATTATTTACAGCCAAGCGTTACCCTTTAATAGAATTATATCAGAACAGGAAAATCTTTCCAAAGAACTTCTAGTCTTAGCATAAATCCTTTTGTTAAGAGGTTATTCAGTGGAAGATATCAACTTGCAATTTACTAAAGCCTTTTAATTACAAAAATTAAATACAATTTAATCAAAATTAACTAATTAATAAACCCCCCACGAATATAGATCAAGATATATTACCAATATTGACTCCTTATTGTGATGCTGGTAGAGATATCAATAACATTGTAGTGAAGCATTGGCATATTATTAAAGTTGACCCCTATTTAGTAGAAATATTTCTATTGATACCCACACCTACATATTTCAATAGAGCATCGATTAAAGTATGTATAATGTGTACATACGAAGTTTAGACCATTTTTTGAATATTTTAGTTATTTGATGTTTTTATATATTACTGTTTATTTTTAATATGTCATCTTTGCGTTAGTCATACAGCAATATATCTATTTTACTGTTTTTTTTATATATTTATTTACGTTTAGATCATTTTTTAGGCTCTTACTGTTTAACTTAATTTCCCTGTTTTTAACCAATAGTAACCTATATCGATTTAGATGAGCAAATATATATATATATATATATATATATATATATAATTAATGTAAAATAATGTAAATAATATAAATAATGAAATACAGAAATATATTTATAATTTTGTTATTATTATTATTATTCAATTTACCTCTCCAAGGCTCTAGAGGACACTCATTTTGTTTGTTTTGAAACTCAATATTCTTTTGAAATTTTAACATTAAACTACATAACATAAACCTTGTTAAAATATTTCGCTGAATTAAGAAACAGGTTAAGTGAGGTTCTTTCAGAGGCAACACAAAGTGGTTTAACCACTTTAGTTGCCTCTGAAAGAACCTCACTTAACCTGTTTCTTAATTCAGCGAAATATTTTAACAAGGTTTATGTTATGTAGTTTAATGTTAAAATTTCAAAAGAATATTGAGTTTCAAAACAAACAAAATGAGTGTCCTCTAGAGCCTTGGAGAGGTAAATTGAATAATAATAATAATAATAACAAAATTATAAATATATTTCTGTATTTCATTATTTATATTATTTACATTATTTTACATTAATTATTTTAGTTACTTTTTTTTTTTTAAAATATTAGAAAAAACAAACATAAACAATTTTGATCTTAGAAAATTTTTAAAATATTTACAATGGTTTTGGTTTAGAAAAAAATGTCGGATATTGAAGAAATTATTAGGTTTTTTTGCAATTTTGAATTTTGAGTTAATTAGCTTAATATGAATATGAAAACATTTTTCATTCTTATCATAAGATTGTGTCATCAATGTAATAAGATTCTGTCATCAATATAAATTAATATAATGTTTACAATTGAATCAAATTTAGGCTGATTAATACCTATATGATATATGCAAACCCCCTGAATTCTTAGTGGTAGTGTTTCAATAAAAAATACTTTAAAAAAAACTTCAGTTTTTCCATATTATAATTAAATAAATAAGAAAATTATAAAAATCTTTCAATAAATAGTGTTAAAAAGTTTTTTTAAAAAGTAAAATCTTTTTTTTTTAATTTTCAATTATAAAAAAATATTAAGATGTGAAAATATAGGTTTCAACTTGTAAACATTGTATTTGAGTAATCAGTTAATGTAATTAATGTAATTAATTGTTTAGTTACACAGAGTTAAAGTAATTAGAAATAAAAAAAAGTGAAATTATTTTTATACGTAATTATAAAAATGAAGTAAAAGTGTACAGGGTTAGGGTTAGGGTTGAATGTTTTAGTTTTGTTTGATAATAAAAGCATTTTTTTATTTTTGTTTTCAAATATATTGTTATTATTGATGTCATTATTATTATTGTTGTTGTTGCTGTTATTAGTATCATTTATTATTATTATTATTTGTTATTATTACTATTTAATAATAATTTTAGCATTACTTAACATATTAATGTTGTCAAATTTTTTGTCAACATAATCAAATTCAAACAGAAAAGAAATTTACGATTTTCTTAAACATTTTTCTAGATGTTTTTGGTAAAATTGTGTAAAGATTATTTTATTGTTGGCTCTTAAGCAGCCTGAAAATTAACTTATACAACCCTACCAGTAGCAAATACATTAAAAGAAACCAATATTTTAGTTAATTACTCAAAGAGTATAGCTGATATATTGCAGCTGATTTCAGAGAAATTGTTTTAGAAGTATTTCTTTGAATTCTTTTGATAAATATTCACCTCCATTATCACTGCAATACATTGCGCATTACCAAATGGGAAAATATCATAATAAAAAGTAAATGTTTTAAACTTCCCATATGGGGCTATATCTGCTAGAAATATCTCAGCAGCTTTCGCAGCATCACTTTTTTGTTGTAGAAAATATGTAAACAAACAACTTGAGTAATCATCAACAAAACTTATAACATACTTAAATCTTTTTGTTTATGCAACACAATAATTGCAAAAGGTGACTATCAGAGCCTTTCAGTTACATAGACCTGGGAGAGGTGAAAATAAAAGTATATTGTAGATGATGTTATTGGGTAAGAATTATGAATGAATGTGTACAGACTATTTTGTAGAAGGAATAAAACTTTAGGACTCAGGGAAAGGGTGATCAATAAATCACTCTCTAGTCATCCTAAGCAAATGATAAAACATTGGTCTATGAGTAAACAAGAATGTGTCTGCTAGTGTATAAATGGCTGTCATGACTAAAAATATCAGACAATATTAATTTTTTTTTTTTAAACATCTTCTTTTCCAACAAGGCTGCAAGCAACCACTAATTAGTGTTGGAAGTTACTGGAAGTAAAAAAATAAAGATTGTAGAACGAGATAACGATTGACAGGTGACTTAAAAGATTGCAAATTATATGAATCAGGAAAGTAAGATGAAGGAAGCGAATTCCAAAGAACTGATGTTTGAGGAAAAAGACTAAACGAATAAGAGTTTTTGGAGCACTTAGGAACAGTAACAGAAAAAGGATGAGACTTAATTGAATGAAGAGTAACACGAGAATGAATTTTAGTAGATGGCACAAGAGATGCTAGCTCTTTAGAGCAGTGCCCATTATAGTATTTGTAGAAAAGAGAAAGAGAAGCAACATTACGACGATGTGACAGAGGTTGAAGGTTGGCTGCAAGAGTAGGTCCTACTATGTTTACAATGCGTTTTTGCACCTTGTCTAAAAGAGAAAGGGTATCATTAGAAGATCCGCACCAGATATGGCAACAGTATTGCATACAAGGCTGGATTTGAGATTTATAGAGATAGAGAATAGAATCCAGAGTAAGAAAGTGACGAACTCGATAAAGAGAAGCAACTTTAGCAGATGTTAATTTTGCAACGGATTTGATATAAGGTTTCCAAGAAAGATCAGAAGTAAGAGTTAATCCAAGAAGATGAAGGGTTGGAGATTCATCGAGTACATTACCGTTCATAGATATAGGAAGGTCTAAATTATTGTGATAATGATTGGCTGAGTTTTATCTGAATTAAAGTTCACCAGCCACTGTGAGCCCCATGATGTAGCAGAAGTTAGATCCTTTTGAAGCTCAGATGCCCCTTGCAAGCAATCAGAGGGAGTTGGCTTCTTTCGTGACAAGAATAAATGGTAGTATCATCAGCAATACCACCTTAGATGTGATAATATCTGGAAGATCGTTAATGTAAATTAAAAAGAGTATAGGGCCAAGGATTGAACCTTGGGGAACCCCTGAGGTTACAGAATAAGAAGAAGAGTGCTGTCCATCAAGGACAACTTTTATACTATGATTGGAAAGGAAGGATTCAATAATCTTTAAGATGTTTCCTGATACACCGTAAGAAGAAAGCTTATAGAGAAGACCAGCATGCTAAACTTTATCAAACGCTTTAGAAATGTCAAGAGCGATGATCTTATCCTCTCCACCTTTATCTAATGCGCGATAAAACCTATCGGTTATTACTGATAGCATGTTGTAGAATGAAAAGATCGAAATCCATATTGATGATCAGAAAGTAGGTTATGAGATTCGAGATAAGAGATTAAGTGTTTGTTAATTAAAGATTCAAAAGCCTTGCTTATGATAGGAAGAAGACTAATGGGACAGTAGTTAGACGAATTGGATCGCTCTCCAGAATTGTCGAGCAATGGATCAACCTGTTTGACGGCTATATCAGATGATATTGATGAAAAGTTCTTGGCAAACAATTCAGCTTTGTCTTTAGGTGAGGTGACAAAGTCTGAACCATACAAAAGAGGTGGAATTACAGACTTGCCCTTATTATTGATACTATTAAAGATTCTCCAGATGTCACGAGAGCCTAACTTTTGTGATAAAATAGAGATTTCATGATCTGAGAATAGCGGGCTTTGGCATTAGACAAAGCCTTTTTACAATGGTTCCTAGCAGTAATAAACAGACGTCTGTTTTCTGGAGAAAGGTTTTGCTGATAGATATGGAAGTAATGGTATCGATTGACAATTGCAGCAGCACAATGTGAGGAAAACCATGGAGAAGATTGAGGCTTGACCTGGAATTGTTGAGAGGGAATAAAGGGTTCCATGCCAGCCTGAATCCACGAAGTTATGTAAGAAGTACATTTGTCATCAGGAAGACGAAAGATTTCTACCCAGGAGCCATCACAAAAAAAATCACTGAAAGAGTCCCAGTCAGCTTCAAGGTAGTTGTAAGATGTACGATGATAGGGGGATTCTGATGGTAAAAAAGAATGAGATAATAGTTTTAGAGAGACCGAACCATGATCAGAAGCACCTAAGGGTGAGTGTGGCGAAACTGAGCACTGACTAGGATACGAAACAAGACATAAGTTGAGTAGAGAAGGTAAATGATTTGGGTTGTCTGGAAAGTGAGTTGGAAAGTTGGCTATTAGAGTTAGGGATTGAGAAAGGCAAAAGTTGTGGGCCTTAATGCCTGCAGAGTCACTGACACTAGACCAAGCCATTCAGTGATGAACATTAAAGTCACCGCCAACAACAATATTGGCTGATGGATAAAGATTGAGGGCTTGGTCAATATAATCAGAAATAACATCAAGAAGAGTGCAGTCTTGAGATGAAGGAGAGCGATATAAAATAAAGAGAAATGTGATAGAGGGAAGTGGTGCTAAACGAAAGCACATAAAAGAGTAGTCTGTTGATTCAAACTTAGTTTCCTGACAAATGGGTGAATTCTTACAAATGTAAATGCCCAGGCCAAGCATGTGACTATTGGAGTCTTAGCGAATTAAAGGAAGATAACCATCAACACTAAGATCACAAGATGAAACAGCTGAACTCAAATTAGTCTCACAAAGAGCAAGTAGGTCTGGTGAACTTTGCAAGAGATAAGACTCAACAGAAGAAAAGTTACTTGGAAGACCACGAATATTGGTGAATGATAGGTTTAGCGAACTTGGTGATGACTGTGGTTTTTTGTGTTTTTTATAGTTTTTGTTACTTTATTCATTTTTAAATTTGTTAAAGAACTTGACTCAAAACATAGATAGTACTCAGTACACTGTTTTATAGCCCAATATATTGCCTCTATTTCTCTAATAAACCCTAAGCCGTAGCAAAGGGATATAAATTATTAAACCCTAACAAAGGGATATAAACTACTAAACCCTAAGCCGTAACAAAGGAATAAAATGATAAAATAAAATAAATAAATAAAAAAATGGTAATAAAAAATGGTTCGGGCAATATAAAAAAGAAAAAACAAAATTACGCGAACTACTAAGTTCAAATTCTGAATCTTCAGATTATGACACAACGCGCTAACCACCATGCTATAGTGTTGATATGTAAAAAATAGAAAACTGACAACTTACTGTGTCAGCAAAATAATAAAATATCATGATAAAAATAAATATATAATAAAAAGCTACCAGAGCGTTAAAATATATGGGTACAAGAGGTAAAAAAATGTTAGTGCCATGATAACCAAATTATATTTGTAGTGGATAAATGTGATCACCAATGGCGTTTCGGGGAGCCCAAGGTCTGCACTAACGCCACTTGTCAGGCATGCTGTTATGTTGTTATGTAAATGCTAAAATTGCATAATTTGTGTAATTTATAAATTTGTATAAATTTATGCTATATCACTAATATCTGATAAGCCTAATGAAGAAAAATTTTGCAAAACGATTTTTACAAAAAATTTACAAAAACTTGTCTAAAAGCATGAACTTCGATGAATAGTTGATAAAAATAAGCTTCAAATATATGTTGAGAACTACGTCAAACCTAATTTTTTTCTCATTACTTTATTTTTTTTTCCTAAATATTTCACTTTTAATCTTAATAATTCTTTTTGCTTTGTAGAAATCTAAGAAAGCAGTATTTTCAGCAACTTCTACTTAACTTGTGTGCTAGTCTCTTGGTTCTTATCATAGTATTTTTGACTTTTGCTGAGCGCAAATGTAAAAGCAAATGGCAATGTATTGTGGTGGCTTTAATCATTCAATTTTTTACATTGTCTACATTTTGTTGGAAGAGTGCTGTGTGCTTGAAGCTTTACAGGGATTTTGTACAAATATTTAACTTTTCAAAAGCTATTAGTTTGTGGAAAGTTCACCTCTTTGCATGGGGTAAGAAATATTGTATTTCTTGTATATTATTATTGCTTATTTTATAAGAAAATTGAAAAATTGTTATATAGGAAAATTGAACAGTTGTTTTATAGGAAAAATGAACAACTTGTTTCTCTGCGCAGCAGCCTTGTTCGTCAAGGTTTGTGTTTCGGAGTTATAGAGTTGAGAGAGGGAATACAATTAAGTAGCCTCCTCGTCCTTGGGTAGGTGAATTAAAAAAAGTAATATATATTTGGAAAAAGGATATTACTTCAACTCCCTCTTTTGAGGTTTGACAGTCCTTGAATCAATAATCATTCTTTAATAAGATTTTCATAATTAAGATTAATACTCTTAGATGATTGATATCATTCTATATGATATATGATCATTCTATATGCTTGGATCATTCTATATGCTTGCATGCATCTATATGATCATTCTATATGCTTGGATTTTTATCTAGGAACTTCTGAGTCATTTTTAGTTTTTTAAAAAAGGCCTTGTGTTTATGAAAAGAAGAACAACTTTGCTAATGTAATTCATTTCGCCCAAGGTGCCAAGCTTTAGCCTTTGATCCATCTTATAATGATGCATCAAAGGCTAAAACTTGGTAACTTGGGCAAATTGAATTACATTAATATTTTACTTTTTGACCTTTCCAAAAAAAAAAGTACAGTATGAGAACAGTGTTCTATACAGAAGGTAGAAAAAAAAATCATAGGTTAGAAAAAGGCAAACAAAAATTTTTAAATCCATCCATAACATTTATTAATTAATATATGCTTTAGATTATTTTTTTAATTGCTCAACATCTTGTACAAGATGCTGAGCAATTAAAGAAATATTTTGTACAAGATTGTTGCTTGTACAAGACATTGAGCAAGTGTTGTGGACTCACGTAAAAACATGTAGTTTGTTTACAGAGGATTGTGGGATGCCTTGGTAGTATAACATTTAAAAAAAAAAAAAATATGTTGTTTTCAAAATCCAAATGCTGTCAGTAATTGATTGCTCTTAATTTATTTTGTTAACTATTTATAGAAATAATCTATTTTTTTTATATTATTTTATTTTAATTATTTTAAAAAAATTCCCATTTAGAATTATAGGTTTTTCATAAAACATTTTTCAAAAGAGCAGCATTATTACAGTGTAATATTAAATATATCATGTCTTAATAAAGCTTATTGGGTCATAATAATAAACCAATTTAAAAATCTTTAAATGAAACTGGATAAAATAATTTGCTATGTAATAATTACATATCAAATTATCATTTAACAATTCAAGTTTATGCACACACATATGTATGTATGTGTATTTAAAAATGTCAATGAGAAATTGGAAAAAGAAGGCTATACAATGGTAGGTAGTAACTGAAATTTCAATTAAACTTTGAACTTGAAATTTAAATAAACAAACTTGTTTCTCCGCACAACGGTCTTGTTTATCTTTATAAACAAGTCTGTTGTGTTTAGGAGTTGAAGAGTTGAGAGAGGATTGTAACCACAATAAGGCTGCCTCCTCGACTGTAGTGGTCTTCTCTGGCCACTAATACTCATTTAAATTCACCTAGGGAGGTGAATAACATAAAAGATTAAATAATCTCAATTGATAAAAATATTTGAATAAAAATTGTTATAATGTATTTCCAAGTAATGATTCGAATATTAGTCAACCTGCTCTGATAGCTGTTATTGTTGGTTATAATAGTTAATAATAATAGTTATTAATAATTTAGTTGATAATAATAGTTAATTATTATGTTAGTTAATATTATTATAGTTATAATGTTAAAGTTGGTTATAATAGTTCATAAACTTATTAAATATCTTTAAAAAACCCAATAAAACCCAGATTTACTTGGGTTTTTGTAGGCAGGTTTTTTTAGGTTTTATTGGACCGATTTTTTAATGCCAACCCTGGTATATAGACACACATTAACTCATAAAATCAAAATTGATTGTTAAAAGAAAAACATAAAGGCATTATTTAATAATTATCATTATTGAATTTTTTTTTATTTTCTTAACATAGATCATGTACAGCCAAGAAAGAAAAAAATTCTCGCTCTGACAATTATGCATATATAAGTAAAAAGCATGTTCAAAGCAATCTTTAAATAAAATGTCAAAAGTATAGATTTTAAATAACATCTAAAAGCTAGGTTAGCATGAAGCCACTTTTCAATAAATTTCATGAATAATGTTAATTAGAATATAGCAAATCAATCATAAAAATAAAGATTTTGATAAATAATTTTAATAGTTTGTTTTCTTATTGGTCTCTAAACCATACCTAACATGCATCGCTTCACCACAAAGTATTAGCACACATTGTTGACACAACCAGACACCTTTTTTAACAAGCTAGCAAAATCTGCATGCTTTGTACAATAGTTTTCTTTATAAAAATTGTAACAGTAAACTTGTTGAATTGTTTTTTGTTTTTTTTTGTTAACAAAAAATAAACAATCTTGTTTTATTAGTTTTTTTAGTGTAAATGTTTAAATAAAGCATTTATATGAAGAACAACAATAAAATTTATTACTTTCAGACAATTGTTTTTAAAGCTGCTAGTTTCTAATTACAACAACAACAAAATATTCAGGTAAGCTAATCCAAATTGTTAGAAAGTCTTTCATTTCAACCTTCTTTCCTCTTAATAGTCCCAATCAAACTTTCTAAATAATTTTTCTTGAAGTGAGGTATGAAAATACAGCTAAGCTTCTATTTGAAAGAAGCTCCTGATACAATTTCAGCATAGTAGTTATTGTAAAATTTATTCTCTAATGAAGTAGGGCTTTTAAAACACAAAACCTTTATTTCTCAATCTGAAGTTGAAATACCCTCAACAGTAGCATGTTATTTTCCATTGTTGTTACATCACATCGAGCAGGTTTATCAGCATGATACTTTTTTGAATTCATTAGATTAAAAAGAGTATTATTTTTATCGCAAATTGGTTGGTCAATAAGAAATCAGTATAACAGTTGACAGTAATATTTAATTCAAAAAATGCTCCAAAAATTTTGGTGCATGACAGATAGAACTGCATTTACATCTTTCTATCTTATACAGCATCTGAATGTGATGCCATGCGATTATATTTAGAACTTAAATACTGTAGAAATGGCCTTATGGAGAAGGCATTTTCTCTATGTGTTTGTTAAATAAAATCAAAATGATTGATTGTTTGTTAAATAAATAAAAATGATTGATGCACAAATAATAATCATTGTTTAGAATTTCCGTCAAGATTTCTTCTTGCACCTTTAGAAATAAAAACTTTACAACTTACAACATTACAACAACATTACAACTTACAACTTTACAACTTACAACATACAACTTTCATATTTGAGTAGTAAGTTAATCATCAAAATAACATGATAATTTTCGTTAGCAATTCAACTCGTATTTGCGCAGTTAGTTGCAGCACAGTATTTCTGAACAATGAAGAGTATAATTATTAAAGAATAATGCAATATAAAACAGAAAACTTTGCAGAGTTTCAGCCAAGTGTGTTTTTGTGAACTTATTTCTATATTTCCAGGAAGTCCCATAATGCCTTCCGCATACGATTACACTTTAAAGAATGTAAATATAAAAGAGTCGACAGTGCTTGATGTTGAGCAATTAAAAAACTACACTGCGCTTAAGTGTAGAACGAGATTGAATAATAATATTTTCTTATACAAGTATCACATTACGAAAAGTTAACGCTGTTGCTCGCACAACAGTACTGTCGCTTTAATTTTTTTCTTAAAGTCATATTAGTGATTTCTGATGGGTTGATTTTTTATTTTATTTTATTTAAAGCTTTTTTTTTTATTTTGCTTAAACCAAAACCCTTAATTGATGTATGTACACTCACTGTGCCTATCCCTAAATCAGTGGATATATGCACACTCACTGCACCTATCCCTAAATCAGTCGATGTATGTACACTCACTGCACCTATCCCTATATCAGTTGATATAGGGATATGTAAATAAAAAACATAAATGTAAATAATTTGTAAATAATAAACATAAATGTAACTTTCAATATACAACAATAATAACTTTCAATAAAAAAAATTGTTAAAAAACATTTTTCAGAATGTAGGACTCGATCTCGGAACTCCGTGAGTAATAAACAATTGGGATACCACAATGCTAAATGCACAAATTATAGTTGCAATTCTTTTTAGTTTGTACAAATAAAACTTTCAAAATCAACCAATCATATTCGCAGCCGTGACATACAAAGCCGTTTTATACAACTGAATTAACTGCCCTATTCTTTTTTTTTCGAATCAGAGAGTATTTTTGTTATGATATTACCACAAGAAAGAAACCATTGAAGGATAATGAAGGACTACCATCTGAGTTTAATGAAGGATTACCATCAGAGGTTAATGAAGGATTACCATTTAAGGTTAATAAGCCTCTTTAACTTTTACCCAAAATTGAATTGGCAATTTTATAACAAATTTTTATTTTCCTGGATAAGCTGCTTTTCAGCAGGGCATGCTGCTAATAGTGGTGATGGAAGCCTAGGAACAAAAATCACTTAAAAATTTGTTTCCCCTACCCCAAATATGAAAGTAATAAAAAAATATTATTAATTTTAAATTAATTTTAGTATATTATACCAAATTTAAAATCATTGATTGGTTTAAGATTTTATATAATATTCTTTTAATATTCAAAATATTTTCCATGTAAAATATTTTCTCTCTAAAATTAAGGGTTTGACTGTTTTAAAAGTTATAAGATAACTAACTGCTGCTTCACAACAGGTCTGATCAACAAACATTTTAAGAATTTAGCAACAGGTCTGATCAACAAACATTTTAAGAATTTAGCAACAGGTCTGATCAACAAACATTTTAAGAATTTAGCAACAGGTCTGATCAACAAACATTTTAGAATTTTTAATTTATGTTTGCTTTTGTTTTAATTTTAAAAAATGTGATCCAAATTCATCTTTTTCATTTATGAAATTTGACTGGTAAAGTATGGATTCTACATGCAACTTTGTAATTCTTTTGAATGCAGAATGTTGTTCTTTGGCTTCAGTTTTTAGGTTATGTAGCTAATAATTTTTCTGATATTATTTTGTCAACTGGTGTTACGATTCCTTTAAATGCTTCAATCATGCATAAAAAGTATGTAAATTTGGATATATAGCCTTTATTATAAATTGTGTTGCTTGTGGTTGTGTATAGGCAGTTTCGCAAAAGTTGTTCAGTTTGTAAGACCATTTACTCACTAGATCTTTATAATACTCCTTTTTATACGCTTATAAAAGTTATGAAAAGTTATGACCATGTAAAATATTTTCTCTGTTAAATTAGGGGGTTGTAGTTTTTATAACTTGGAATACTAAAAAATTATTAAATTTAAACTCTGTTGATGAATTTAAGTCAGGTATAATATGCTAAAAATATATTTTTTATTAACTGATTTCTCTCATACTTGAGGTAAGCTGAGCAAACTTTTAAGGGTATTTTTATTCCCAAATTCCAATCAACACAAAATTTTGCAAAGCATTCTTATTCCACATAAGCATATACATACTAAAGTTTCGAGTTGGTACAAATCCGGAAAGTGACATATGTATCATATCTAAAAAAATTCTATGCCACTGCTTCTTTTTACACAGCTAAAAAATCTGCCTCAATTCAAAATAATAAAGTATGATCTATTTTAATTTTAAATTAATTCAAAATCTAATTTAACATTAGTTTAACAAATGTATATGAATTAAAAATATAGTTTCCATGCAAGTTTCCATGCAAGTTTCCATGCAAGGGTTTTAGTAAACAATAATCAGATCAAATATCAAACTCCAGTTATTTCTAGCGGTATACAGCTAAAACATGTTTAGAATAAAGTACATAACCCACTCCCCCTGTCAAAGAATAGATATCACATTTTATATTGTTGGCCTGTTCTAAATGATTTAACTGAGATGAATTTTTATTAAGGCTGGAGTTGAATGTTTTTCATTAAGAGCCTGGAGACTAATTGATCCCTTTTTCATCAGTTTTGCTGCAAACAACCAAGCAAAAATCTATTTTGAACTTGATTTTAATAAAAGATCTAATAATATTAAGTTCCTTTACATTTTGTCCATATGCTCTTGATGTTTCTGTTCTTTTTTGCTAATTTGATCATTATCCTAGCAGTGACTTATGTTTCACTTTGACTTTCTTGAGTTGTTTAGACTGGGTGATCCAGCTCATCTCAAAGCACCAGAATCTTCACATCTGAGATTTTTATTACTACTGCTGATGTCGGATTCTTTACTGGGCAATTGCATAAGATGTAAAGCTTTCTTTTTCAGTCACTATTTTGATCAAAGATATATCTGTGACAAGAGTAGTCCAAATATTTTTGGTAATTCCATTATGTTTTTTTTTTGATCTTTTTAAAGACATTAAACATCATGTCCTATGAGACATTTTAAAACTATTTTTTCATTGTGAATCTGAAAAGAAAAATATATTGTTTATTATGTAAATAACATATGTTGAATAAGATTAAATGTTGCAACCTCTAATTCTTAATTTATAATCTAATTCAATCTAATTCAAAATCAAATTTTAAATTTATAACATCATTCTTGCTTAATGATTTTCTAATTAATAAACCATTATGTTTCTATATGTATATTTCTATAGAAATCCTATGTTTATAAAAACATGTTTCTAATTTATAAATCTCATACTTTATACTAATTAATGATATTTTACATAGTTCTTGAAGATTTGTTTAATAGGTTTTACACTTTGTCTAGTTTTTCATGTTTCATGTACCCTGACCCTAACTTTGGTGTAGTACTGTTTCTAATATTTTAAATAACAGCTTACCTATATTTTTTCTAATGTGGGTACATCTCTATAACTTAGTTTAATTGTTCTGAGACCAGCCAGTACTAAGGAGTTATTGAAGTCTGGTAGCTCTAAGAGAAGCTGGTTCCATTAACAGTTTTAAAACATCAGAATATAAATAATTTAATTTTGCTCATCGATGGCGAGCTTGTTATTACTTTTGGAATTGTTTTCATTAAGAGATTTTATGCATGAGGTTTTATTAGTAGGAATGAGGCAACAGCATAGCTTTTTGTTTAGGGTCCAATCCTTTTGTTGTTTTAGGTCCATTTCTCTCTAATAACTTAATGTTAGTGGCCTTGTTTGTCAATGTTCCTGTTTTGGAGTTATAGAGTTGAGAGAGGGTAGGGTTGTAACCACAAGTAGCCTCCTCATCTGTAGTGGCCTTCTCGGCCTTGAGGAGATAAATTACAAAAAAAAAAGGTATATATATCTGTGTGTGTGTTTGTGTATATATATATATATATATATATATATATATATATATATATATATATATATATATATATATATATATATATGTATATATATATACATATATATATATATATATATATATATATATATATATATATATATATATATATATATATTTATATAATTTACTATATTAAATACTTTGTTAAATATTATTAATTGAAAAATTCAATAATAATAACAATAGAAATTAGTGAAACTCTTCAAATTGAAAAAAAAAATACTTGAGTATTGAGACAAAAAAAAATAATAATAAATAAAATTTTGTGAGAAGAAACAGTTACAGTAAAAAGATGCAACTTTGCTGAATGACAAGTTATGATTGTGGTTTGGTTGGCTGGAGTGTGGTTTGGTTGGCTGGAGTGTGGTTTGGTTGGCTGGAGAGCTTGCTTGAGCAGCAATCACATATTTGTACAAAAAAGACACTTTAAAGTTCTAAAGCTATTAGAACAGGTTTAAAAAGCATATTTATATTAAAATATTTTAAATGTATTAGCATTTTACGATCTTTTTTTTTTCCTTTTTTTATTCTTTGACATCTTTCCTTCCAACAAGGCTACAATCAACTATTAGAGTTGGAAGTTACTAGAAAAAAGATGAAATTTATAGAATAAGATAATGATTGACAGACAACTTAAAATTAATCAAGAAAACAAGATGAAGGAAGCGAATATCAAAGAAGTAATGTTTGATGGAAAAAACAGGGTGAAGAAAAATTTTTGGAGCACTTAAGAGTAGTCACAGTAAAAAGATGAACTTAATTGCCCTACAAGTAAAGTTAGAATGAATTTTAGATGACTCATCGGGTACATTACTTTTCATAAATATAAAAAAATCTAAATTATTGTAATAGCGATCAGCTGAAAAAACTTTTTATCTGAATTAAAGTTTACCACCCACTGAGAGTCCTATACAGGAGTGAGATCTCTTTCAAGCTCAAATTCCCCCTCTAAGCAATCAGAGAGTGTTGGCTTCATATCAAGACAAGAATAAATGGTTATATCATCAGCAAATAATGTCACCTTAAATAAGAATATCTAGAAGATCATTAATGTGAATTAAAATAAGTATAAGGCCAATGATAGAACCTTGAGGAAGGCCTGAAGTTACAGGATATGAAGAAGAGTGCTGTCCATCTAGGACAACTTTTATACTATGATTGGTAAAGAAAGATTCGATAATCTTATATCAATAAACAAATTAGCAGTAGAAAAAGAAGATTAAAAGCTATATTGATGATCAGAAAGTAAGTTATTAGATTCAAGATAAGAGATTAAGTATTTATTAATTAAAGGCTTAAAAACCTTGCTTATAATAGGAAGAAGACTAATGGGACAGTAGTTAGGCAAGTCATATCGCTCTCCAGAAATTTTAAAAATAGGGATCACAATTGAAGCTTTTCAGCATGATGGAGAACAAGTCTCTGATAAGCATTTTTTAAATAGTTTTGAAAGTATAGACCACAGCTCAGAAGAACACTTTTGCAAGGCTATAGTTTTAGAAGGTTCTAAACAGGAATTTCCTTTGGATACAGAAAGCTGGAGTGTTATGAAAGTCAGTCAAATTACTTGCCTGTTTGTCATTGATATCAGGTTGAAAGGCAACTGATGGAGTCAAGAGATGATATAGATGAAAGGTTCTTAGCAAACAATTCAGTCTTGTCTTTAGGTGAGGTTACAAAATCTGAACCATACAAGAGAGGTGGAATAACAGATTAGCCCTTAATATACATATTGTTAATGATTCTGTAGAAGTCACAAGAGCTTAATTTTTAAGATAAAATACAAAATTTCAGGAAATGCGGAATAGGAATAGCGGGCTTTAGCATTAGACAAAACCTTTTTACAACGGTTTCTAGCAATAATAAAATAGATGTCTGTTTTCTAGAGAATTATTTTGCTGATAGATATGAAAGCAATGGTTGCGATTGGAAATTGCAGTAGCTCAATGAAAGGAAAACTATGGAAAAGAGTGAGGCATGAGTTGAAATTGTCGAAGGGGAATAAAAGATTTTGTGCCAGTCTGATTACTTTAATGATGCACATTGTTCAGCAGGAAAACGAAAGATTTCTACTCAAGGGGCATCACAATGAAAATTACAGTAAGAGTTTAGTCAGCTTTAAGGTAGTTGTAAAAGGTATGATAATAAGGTGGTTTCTGATGATGAAGAAAAATGAGATAATAGTTTTAAAGAAATCAAACTGTGATCAGAAGTGCCTAAGAATGAATATGGAGAAATTAAGCACTGACTAGGATCAGAAACAAGACTTAAGTCAAGTAGGGATGGTAAATGATTTAGATTATCTGGAAAGTGAGTTAAAAAGTTGACTATTTGCGTTAGAGATTAAGAAAGGCAAAAGTTGTGGGCTTTAACACCTGCAGAGTTAGTGAGACTTAAACCAAGCCATTCAGTGTGATGACCATTAAAGTCATCAACAACAACAATATTGGCTGAAGGATAAAGAGAGAGGGCTTGGTCGATTTGATCAGAACTAATAAAATATACAATAATCAGAAATAACATAATATACAATATTACAAATAAAAAAGATGAAGGAGAGTAATATTGAGCAAAGAGAAAGATGTTAGAGTTTAGGTGGTGTTAAAAAAAAAGCATATAAAAGAATATTCTGTGGATTCAAATCTAGTTTCCCGACAAATAGGTGAAGTCTTACAAATGTAAATGCCCAGGCCTTGCATGTGAATATTGGAGTCTTTAGGAATTAAAAAAAGACAACCATCAACACTAAGATCACAAGATGAGACAGCCGAACTCAAATTAGTTTTACAAAGAGCAAGTAGGTCTGGTGAACTTTGCAAGAGATAAGACTCAACAGAAGAAAACTTCAAAGACCGTGGTTATTAGTGAACGATAGATTTAGAGAACTTGGTGATGACGATGGTTTTTTCTGTTTTTCAGTTTTTGGTACTTTAGTTGTTTTTTAGTTTGTTAAAGAACTTGACTCACAGTTATTACTCAGTGCACTATTTAATAGTCCAACTAAAAGCCTCATTATTATTAATAAAGCTATAGCAAAGAGCTCCAAATGCAGCCTTGACAATCCACACCTAAAGTACGAACAGAGACACCACCCATGCGCAACATGACACTGTTAGTACTCTGATATTTTACAGCTGTTGATGGAACCGACCTCTCTGAGAGCTACCACAGAGTGTGGGAAACCTGACTACCAGTCAGCCTCAGAACCATAAAACTGAGTTTTAGTGCTGAACTCTTATTAGGAGATAAAAGAATGAGTTGGCTAGTCATAAAAATAGAGACACAAGCAAAACCCATGCATTGAGTTAAGAAGATCCAGCATTCAACATCCTAAACTAGAAACAATGTACAATGTATAAATACATCAACCTTTTCAAGTTCTACAATAACATTGATTAGAGTTAGATTCCAAACTGGAACTGAATTTTCAAGATGAGGTCTCTCTAGTGTAAAATATAATGACTTAACTATAATAATTATATATATATATATTATATATATATATATATATATATATATATATATATATATATATATATATATATATATATATATATATATATATATATATATATATATATATATATATATATATATATATATATATATATATATATATATAATTATTAATTTGATTTATTAAATAATTTAAGTATTATTAATTAAAAAATTTAAATAAAAAAAAAATGTTGTGTAGTTTAAGTTTAAAACTTGTGTGTTGATAAATATCAAATATAAAGTTTCAGAAAATTTTATACAACCAAAAACATTCAGGAAAAGCTAAAAATTCAACAAAAAAAAAATTAATTATCTATAGAAATTTATTGCAAATTTAATTTAAAAAATAAATGAATTAGAGATGCCATGAAGTGATTTTGAAAATATTTAGCTAGATGCTTGGCCAAAGCACCGAATATTTGGCTGCCAAATATTCCGTGACTTAGTTATTATACATTAAACTGTTTATCTATAGTTATGTATAAAAGTTATATGTTATCAAATTTTGTTAATGCTATATTTCTTCATAGAAAATGCAATCATAGAAAAGTGATTTTTATGTACTTTTTAAACAAAAGAAAAGAAACAAAATCAGAACAATTTTTATAGAAAAAAAAGTTTGCAAAGTAATTTCAAATCTTTGCTTATTTAAAAATCTTTGCTTAGTTAAAAAAAAATTTTTTAATAAATCTTCAGTTTTTATTTTTTTCAGCTGAGTTCACTTATTTAAAGGTTATTTTATTTTAGGATTCCCTTTTTTGGTGGTATCAATTACGTTTGGTGTTGCCAAAACACACATAATTAGTTCCAGATTGTAAGTTAAATTCTTAAATTTGTTTGTTTTCTGATATTTCTTTTCGTTTTAAATTTTTTTCTTCATTTCTTATTTTTATTATTTATTTAATTAAATTTTGTGTAAAATATATGTTAGAGATGTCAGCTTCTTGGTTTATTATAAAATTTCAATGGTTATATTAAAATGTTTAGCACATCAAAACACATCAAATTTTACAATTTGCATAAGATTATATTTATTTATAAGTTTGATTTCATTATCAATTAGGTCATATGGTTAAATTGGCCAGGTAGTTAAATTGGAAATATTGTTCGGTGGTTTGATATATTATTCTGAGGTGGTAATGCAATTAAGAAATTAAAATGCTTTAAATTGATGCTTTTATTAAGTGGGAGCAGTTGCTTTGGTTACTTTGGTTACTTAGTTACATTTGTTTCAAAAAAATACTATAAGTTTCAGAAAAGGAAAAAAAAGAAAGCTAGATTAAAATGAACTCACAAAAATTACACTGCAGAAAAGCAAAGTTATGTGTTATAAAGTGACAAAGCTATATTTAACTCATGTCATTTTTAAACCCAGAGCTGTTATCAAGTATTTTAGTGGTGTAAATGTGGTGTGATGTGTTGATGTAAATGTGATGTGAAGTGTTAATTTAGCTATGATCAAATATTTAAGATAAAAGAAATCGTGAAATAAGATACTTTTATCTCCTATTGAAACCGTAACATTTTCTAATAAATTAAATGTTCGTAACTTTTGCAGATATCTATACAAAATTAAAAACAAAAGAGTTTTAAAATATACAAAAACTCATAGAAGTTCTTTATACTTATTTAAAAAAAAGTCTAAATGACTCATTTTAAAATGTATTTTTCAAGATTTTATATTGTGACAAAGCCTAAGTACAAATAAAGCGATATAAAGTTAAAGGTGAGTTATATTTAAAGAAATTTTTTTATTGGAGAAACTAGTTTAGATACAAAGTAAACAAAACAGCAAAATCAAGACTAAGTAAAAAATTGTTATTTTTATTAATTTCCATTTTAAAACATTTAAATTTTTATATAATTCCTCAAACTTTCCCCCTGAACAAAAATCGATTTAAATGTTTCATACAAATGTTTTCCGGACTTATGGCAATTATTTTTTTTTTCCTTTAACTTTTTTTGATTTATAATCCTCAAATTACCTGGTGTTTAAAAAAAACAATAAAAATATGTAAGTTTTGACTGTTATAATTTTAGCAGTAATTTATTGTTTCATTAATTATTGCAATATGATAAATTGACCGTTTCATTAAAAATGAGAATTTAATGACCAGAAATTGCAATTCGCGATTACTTAACAGGGCCGACGACACGGGTTTCGAAGTGAAGGGGCACAATCACTAATTTGTAAAAAAAGTCCTTCATATCTAGATTTTTCTTTAAAAAAAAAAGTCCTTTAGAAAAAAATTGGGGGAGGGGGAGGGGAGGTAGGATTCCCCAGCCCCTCGGTGTCATCGGCTCCACAGTGGGTCAGATTGCCAATTTTTGCGCCAAAATTATTTTTTATTAAATATTACTAAATTAGCTTTAAATAACATATCTGGAGCTTCTAAATAAATTTTTGATTAAAAGAAAAATTATTTTAATTGTATTTTAATTTAAAATACAATTAAAAAATTTTTCTTTCAATCAAAAATATATTATAATGAAGTATTTTTAAACTATTCTCAAATAGACTTATATTCCTCGATAAATTTTTAAACATCATAGTAAAATATTTTGCCGTTTTAAAAATATGAAATTATACTATTAAACTTAAAATTTTTAAGTTTCATAGTATAATTTCTCAGCGTTCAAAAATTATGACCATATAAAATTTGCAACCCCCTCAAAATTAGGGGGTTTAAATGGTCATATTTTTTGAACGCTAAAATATTTTACAATGAAAATTTAAAACTTATCGAGGAATATAAGCCTATTTGAAAATAGTTCAAAAATTATTTCATCAGTTTCTTGCTCTCGCGTTTGGGGCAGGGGGGCTAAAATTTTAGGGTTTTTTTGTTCCCAGGCTCCAACCATCGCAATTTTTTGCAAAGCATCTTTATTTGACATAAGCATAAACATATAAATGTTTGGAGTTTGCTCCATGTCTGGAAGTTAGATATCTCGAAAACCAAAAAATGCTGGCGCTACCCCTGCTGTTATCTGAAAGTTATTTTTTAGACAAGGTGGTACTTTGTTGAGGCTCAAACCAATTTTATAATATCATATATATACTTAATAAAGATTTTAAAGTATTTTCAGACTAGAAGATTTTGGAGGTTTTTTTTAATTAACTAAAGAAAGTAAAAATTTACACTCAAAAAACATACAAAAATACATCAACTTCAAAATTAAATAAAATTTCTTACTTACAAGCAAAACTTACTTACAAGCAAAAAACTTCCAGCGAAGTTCTGTTATTTAAAATAAAGAAAAATCTATTAATATATAAAAAAATAATAGCGCATATATTTTAATTCATAAAACAGTTTACAATTTATGTGTAGCAACTTATATTTTTAATTAATTTTTGTTTTAAAATTTACAAATTGGAAAAAAAATTTCATCTTCAACAGGTCGTATAAACTTTAGTTTAATAGCTAATGGCTGACAAATGAATAATAATGACATTTTATTTTCATGACAAATATCATTTTATTAAAGCTTTATAAGTGTGAAAAACAACAATTAACATTAAACCTACATTAAACACAAGTTTTTTTTTTTATTTTGCTACACTTTAACCCACTGTGGGCCCTTAATTCGAGTCTTGGCTAATCTTATCTGATCTTCGACTGTCAGTTTCTCCTTCCGCATGATCATCAGGAACTTTCCCGGCTTCCTGATGATCATGCTGAAGTAAACTGACTGGGTATTGTATATTATATAAGCTGATAGGTACATATATTAGTGTAATTCAAAAAAAACAATTTTGAAAAATATCTGCAGCATACACCTTAATTGCAATATATAATCAAATGGCTTTAACCTTAAACATCAGATGGATCCCTGATATTATTTTTAAAAAATTTCTTTAACAGTGTATCATGTTGGTTCACAAAAGAAGAAAAATTACATAAAAATAAATTAAAAAAACATAAACCAAAAAAAACCATCAAATCACAAAACTTTTACTTTAGATTTCACTACTTATATTTCAACTTATAATTTAAAAAAATATGCATTTTTACATAAATTTTATTTATAATTTTTTTTTGTTGTTTTTTATATTTTTATAAAAATATGATTTTTTTTTTTTTTTGAAACTTTTATATAATTTTGATTTTGTATTAACATAATAATTTATATTATTGCTACTTTGATTACTATTCTAGTTTTAATTTTAAAAATTTAATTTTAGTTGTCTTATTCAAGGAAATGCCTTTTACATCGCTGTACTACTTCCGTGTGTTTTGATTCTTGGTTTAAATATTTTGGTTCTTCTTTCCGTGTTAATAAGAATATTAAGTTCTAACAATAAATGTTCTAAAGGTCAACGTCAGTCATCTCGTGAGGTCCTAAAGTCGATAAAGATAGCTCTAGCATTCAGCTCATTGTTGGGGATTACTTGGATCTTTTCCATATTTGCAATAGGTACATTTTTTGATGGCCTTTATTTCCTTTTTTTTTTTTATACACACATTTTTAATCTTCAAAATACGCTTTCTTAATAAGAATATATTAATCATTAAATTTAGGGCCGTTGGCCAGTACGTTTCAGATACTGTTTTGTATATTTAACTCGCTTCAAGGAGTATTTCTTTTTATATTTTACTCAATTAGCAATATACAAGTTATTCGATGTTTACGAGTATGTCTACAGTTTTTGCTGTGTCAGCGAGCTAACAAGCAACAAAATCCTAACATAAATGATATTCGTAAAGGTTCGACAACCGATGTAATTGATATGGTCAGAGTTAAATAAATAATATTATAACTTATTTTATCAGCAAAAGTTGTGCTAATTAAACACAAAATGTTTAATGTTTCATTAAAACGGTTTTAAATTATTTTTACAATAAATCTTTTTATTTTATAATGATAATAGTAATAGATATAATAGTAATGTATTTAAATTAGTCTTTTTAGATTACATGAAAAATTATTTTAAAAAAAGAAACGAATAAATCATACAAAAATTTATGTTTTGTAAAATATAAACTTTAAGTAAAAAAACTTTTTTTTTATAGAAAGTAAGTTGATATCAAAACTTTTTTTTCATAGAAAGTAAGTTTTTTTTCATAGAAAGTAAGTAACTGAGATAAAGAGAAAAAAGATTGCTTTCATTTAACTAAAGTTTATAACAAATAATATCTAAATAGTCAATATATATAACTAATATCTAAATAGTCAATATATATATATATATATATATATATATATATATATATATATATATATATATATATATATATATATATATATATATATATATATATATATATTCGTGCTAAATCACGATTTAATAAACGTGCAGCTCATCTTCAGTAAATGATGTGCTGTTCGCAGTTGTAGGGAAAAAAGTCAATTCTATTCTTAAATAAATTAACTAACGGAGCCTTTTTGCATGGTAATGGCAAGTTATTCCAATCATTGACAATACGATTTGTGGAGAAATTATGAAGAGCAATATTATATGTGAATTCATGCATTAGGACATTGGATTTGGATCTGCGAATTATTGAATTATGCCAATTGATAATTTCAAAACCATTTTTTAGTTTAAACTGTTGGATCAAGTCGCTACGTCGCCTGTGAGTTCCCAAAGTAGTGAATCTGAGACGCCGTCACTTTTCAGCATAGGATAATTCTATCAAATTGTGAAGTACATTGGTTGCTTTGTACTGAATTGTTTCAATTTCTTTGATGTCACCTTTTAAGTAAAGACACCATACCGGAACAGCGAATTTCAGATTTGACCTAACATACATGAAGTAATGTTTACTTCAAAGCTTCATATCTATTAATCTAAATATTTTTTAGGTTAATAGATATGAACAGGCCATGTATCATATTCGCTTTACGTGTTTCAACCTGTATGTAATGATTCCCTTTTAGATCATTAAATATGAAGATCCAAGTTCTCTTTCAATAGCCGTTGCCTCAAGAGTAAGTGATGTATTTCTATCATTCATTAGTGTTTCAAAATATTTATTAACGCATTAGTAATAACGTCACAAAATGCAAAGTTTGTATGATGTACATTTGATTATAACAATTAAGAGTAAATCATATAACATTTAGCATTAGTAATCAATGTTTGACAATCCTTATTTTGCTGCATCGGCAAATATAAATAAAAGTCACTGGCCAGTTCGAACCTGGCAACAGGTTCGAACTGGCCAGTGTTTCAACAGGTTAGAACAGCAAGTATTTCAACAGAGAGCATAAATGTTTAAAATTGTTTAAGATGTTTAAGTTTTGTTTACCAAGTTTCAGTTTAAAATTTATTTGTGGCTTTTAAATTAAGAACTTTCTTAAAAATAAATACTGTGTAACGAACACGTTTTTGAAAATTGTCAAATGAACTTTGACGATCTGTGTTTCTTACCGAAAGTAGAAACTTTAAACCAGGGCTGTGGTTAAAGTTTCTACTTTAAACCACACACTGGTTACACACCCCTGCTTTAAACTGTGTAAAAAAAAAAAACGTGTAAGGAGTGTTAAATTTGTGTTAAAACTTTCTTTAGAAAATTCGCAAAATAAATTGCTTGTGATTAAAACATCTATTTTTAAATCTAAATTAATTTTGATGCAGATTTTTATTTCATTCCTATGATTGATCCTCTCATGATTACTCTCCTCAGCCTTTCCTCAGCCTCTCCTGATGACTCAAAATTTTAAAGTAGGATAATAAAAAAAAAATTAAAATAGGGTAATATAAACTCGGCCTAAAAATAAGGCATTAAGCTTCAATTCAGCGGAACTTGCAGTAAGTTGGTTTACCGACTGTATATAGAGACAATGAGATCTACCTCATTTAGCAGATGTGTACATAAAAATAGAGACTAATTTAAAAAAGTTGTTTGAGTTGATTACCAATTGTAAACCATGATTAATATCATTTAAAAGATAAAACTTTGTACGTAAAATAAACTAATTATAAAACATTGAAATGACGTTTTTTTAATTTTACGTCTGGCTAAAGTACTTAAAAAACATTGCCGAAACCGACAACCCTTTGTTTTTATTAAAAAGATTTTTTTTTGAAAAAACTAAATTAGATTTAAAATTATAACAAGAAACAATATATCTTTAAAGGACAACTAAATCAAACAAATACAGTGCCACAAAACCAATTAAATGACATACCAGAAGTTACGTAACATCAAAGCTAAACTTTGATATAACATTTTAAACACAAACAACAAAGCTAAACTTTGCATATTGTCTTGTGTGCAATGAAATTATTAAAACTTGACTATTAACAACTTTTAAAATATAGCTTTTTTCAAAAAGAACTAGGGTGCTTGCTTCATAGACAATATTTGCAACATGTTTTTTGTAATTTAAATAGTTTGAACTAAAATTATCTTCCACGTGAAAAAAAGTCGGATTTTTATATAAATAAATATAATATTAAAAAAAAAAAAAAGTTATAAATAAAAAAAATAATGTGCATACACAAATCATTATATAATTAGAAAAAGCAAAATAATATCACAACAACATTTAAGAATCACAACTTTTATGTGTATTTTGCGTATTACACCAAGGTTCTCAATGATAAGACTTTATTTAGTCTTTTACAAGTTCCCTATAACAACATAATCTACCTTATAAAGTCTATCGTAATATATTCAACTAATGCTTCCTGAATTTAATTTTTCTTCTTTCTTAACTGCGTGTTATTTATTATTTTGTTATTATTTAGCAGTATTTGATGAAATATAATCTTTTGTAACGGAAGTATATTTTGCTAATATTATGATATGTAAAAAATTGTAATTAATATTGTTTTGAAACGTTGTTAAAAAATTTAGATAAGAACTTAAATTCAATCCTTTGTCTCGTGGATTTTAATGCCAAGTTAAAATTCTACCGTAAAGTGGGGTGCATGGAAACAGTTTTTAGGGTTTTTCTGGTACCACTTTCTAAAAATATAGTTTTATGATTGCATTTTTTGGTGCTAAGTATGATCATGTACTGCTCCTATAAAATTATGTATTTTTTGCTAAATAAGATTAATAAATAACCTTATTATTGTTTTTTTAACTGTTTTTATTAGCTATGCATGTTGGGTGAAAAGAGAAACCAATAGTTTAGATGTTTTTTTATTCTAAATTTGATAGAGTTATAATAAGGACATTGTTAAAGATTTTTAAAAATGTGTGTGCGTACCTAAGGTCCACTGGTAACATTTAACACTAATCAGGATGCATAATTGAACAAAACCTTCATTTAATATAAAGCAATAATATATTAACACCCTCTAAAGAACATTTCGGACAAATTTTAATTGCATTTATTATGTAATTTATTTCATGCAAAAAAAACTTTATACTTATTTGAAAGAGGATTTAATAATATATTTAAATTTAATTTAATTAAGTTATTTTTTTAAATTTAATTTAATTAAGTTAAAGATATTATTTAAATTTGAAAATAAAATAGTGAAAGTAAAGGACCAAAAGAAAAATGATGGAAATTGTTTTCTAAAAAAATCAAGAAAAAGGTAAAGCGTTTGTTGCTAAGCAGTTTATGGAATGGGGTTTACCCAGATCAACTGCTTACGATAAAATCGTAAAATTGGAAAATTGGTCTCTAAAAAGAAAAGTTGGAAGTGGTCGAATGGCTAAGGTAGCAACTAAAGAAAATATTCCAAAGATTGCTGCATTTTTTGAAAAAAAGTCAGGGTGCTCCCAAAAGAAAGTAGCTCAAGTTTTTAACTGTAGTAAAACTCGAATTTCCCAAGTATTAAAAACAATGACTAACATTTGAACTTTCAAAAAAAAAAATCGTCCAGATCGTAGCCATCAGCAGAAGAAAGCTATGCGTCCTAAATGTCGTAAATTGTACGAAAATTGTAGAAACTTGGATTAGGTTATGGATGATGAAAGCTATTTTACCTTAAACAATAACACATTAGCTGGTAATGATAGATTTTTTACCGCTTATTCTTTCTCAATTTTCTGACGAAGTAAGATACAATTTGCGTAAAAAGTACGAGGACAAGCTTTTAGTTTCTTGTTGCATCAGCCCCCGTGGAATAAGCCCTCTTTATATTTATCACAGTAAGCAGGCAATCAACCAGTACATTTATAAAGAGATACTAGAAAAAACTTTACTTCCTCTAGTATCAGAATATAAAAAAGACAATGAGTTTATCTTCTGGTCTGATCTTGCTCAATCACATTACCCAAAGTCGGTCATCGACTTTTTAAAATTGAAAAAAAATCCAAGTTGTGCTCAAAGATATAAACCCAGCTAACGCTCCAGAAGCAAGACTAATTGAAAACTTTTGAGGTGATTTAAATCGGCTAGTGTACAAGAATAATTAGAGAGCTGAGAATTTGGAAGAGCTTGAAGCAAGAATTAGATATTACTATTCAAAGATGAATAAAGAAACTTTCCTTACTCAAGTAAAATAGCTTTCAAAAAAACTTTATAATATTGCTAAATATGGTATTTGAAATAATTATTTTGATATATTTATGAACTATATATACTAACATATTAACAGTTGAAATATTAAATAATAAAACTTATTAGTTCTTAAAATACTAATTTTTAAATTTTGTCCAAAATTTTATTTATGAGGTGTTTCTAAAGTTTTTATTACAAAAGTTATTAAAAGGTCTCATTCTGAACATAAAAACTACAGGTTTTCAGTATAGTATGACTATTTAAAACATAAATGAGGCAGAGTGGCACATAATAACGAGGCAGAGTGGAACATAATAACTAGGCAAAGTGGAACATAATGACGAGGCAGAGTAGAACATTATAAATCAACTTAATATTGTCATAAAAATTGAATTGTAAAAGTAGAAAAAAAAGTAGTCTTTGTAATTTTTGTTCCTACGGCCCGGTTATATTTTATTTTTATTCATGTTCTTTGTAATTTTTGTTCCTACGGCCCGGAGCAATGAAGCACTAATACGCGTATGACATTATTTCAAATGTAATTTTCAAAGGATCTTATTCCATTTGCTTACAAAAAAGCGGTTTTTGTCTTGAAAGTTACCTCAAACTTATAGGGCTCAAACTGAAATAAAAAAAGATTCCATAACAAAATTTTAAATATTTATCTTAATGAAAATTTAAAACCATCACATTGAAACTCAAATAGATAATAATAGGTAATAGGCTAACCTAACAGATTATAACGCTACAATAGACATTTTTGATAAAAATTTTCAAAACGGTATCGTAAAAACTGATATATCAGATTATTTTCCTATATTCCTGATTTTAAACTCAAATATAGAAAAAGTATTAACACTCCAATAGTTGTAAAAAAAACGTTTTAAACAAAAAAATTCTTGAACTAATTAAAGATCAGCTATGTTTACTCCATTGGAATCATGTTGATTTTAATGACAATGTAAATAACATCTACAAAACATTTTATAAAACATTGCTTTCTGTTTACAATACGACTGATCATGCAATCTCACATCTTTTCCATGATATATTTAAAGGGATTAATGAAACAAATTTACTTAAGGTGTTTTCATAGATCTAAGTAAAGCCTTTGATGCAGTCGATCATTTAATTCTTTTGTCCAAACTCGAGTTCTATGGCATCAAAAATTCAAACTTGGCTTGGTTTAATAGTTACTTGTCTAATAGGGAGCAATATATTTCTTACGATGGTGGTAAAACAGATAATATGATCAACACATGCGGTGTTCCCCAGGGATCATTTCTAGGGCCCCTTTTGTTTCTAATTTATGTCAATGACGTAAAATTTTCTAATATTTTAAACACAATTTTATTCGCCGATATTTTAATTTATTTCATTCTCATGAAGACATTATTATTTTATTTTTAACAGTTAACAAAGAACTTGATAAACTAACCCAATGGTTTAAATCCAATAAATTATCCTTAAACATTGCTAAAACCAAATACACATTATTCCATCGTGTTCATAAAAAAGAAAATGTTCCATCGAAACTTCCAAATCTTTTTATTGATAAAAATATAATAAAAAGGAAAATGTCTCTAAAATTATTAGGCGTAATTCTCGATGAAAATATTACGTGGAGAGAACATATAAGTGTAATTGAGAATAAAATTTCTAAAAATATTGGAATATTGTATAAAGCTAAACAATTCTTAAACCAATCTTGTTTTAAAAACATATACTATTCATTTATACACTGTTACCTAAACTATGCTAACATTGTTTGGTGCAGCACTAATGTTACAAAACTAAGTAAACTTCTCTGCAAACAAAAACATGCCATTAGGATTATTACAAATGAAAGTCGCTTTTCTCATACAAAAATATTTTTTAGCAAACTTAATATTCTAAATGTTTTTAAATTAAATCTCTATCATATTCTTATTTTTAAACTTGATAAAAAAAAAATGGCACCACTTTTATTCAACTCTTTATTTAAAAAAATAAATTATATATACAGCATAAGATTTTTAAATAATAACTATACTCAATCCAAAACCTCAATCCAAATACTCAATCCAAATACTCAATCCAAAACCACCAAATACTCAATCCAAAACCACCAAACACTCAATCCAAAACCACCAAATACTCCAATCCAAAACCACCAAATACTCGATCCAAAACCACCAAATACTCAATCCAAAACCACCAAATACTCAATCCAAAACCACCAAATACTCAATCCAAAACCACCAAATACTCAATCCAAAACCACCAAATACTCAATCCAAAACTTATTATTCTGCCACCAAATATTCAATCCAAAACTTATTATTTTGCCACCAAATACTCAATCACAAACCGAGGTCCTAAATTATGGAATACACTTTTAAAAAATGATCTTAAAACACTTTCTTCACTTAATCATTTTAAAACTAAACTTAAGCAAAATCTCTTACTAAACGACAATGAGCTAAATTTCATCTAAAGCGTTTAAATGAGAGTACTATTATTAATAATTTTCAGCATAACAATTATGTTTAACAATTTAATTTTAATAATTGTTTATTACTAAGATTATTTACTCAGATCCATAAATATGATGAATAATATTACTGGCATTTTTTTTTTGTTTACTTTTATTTTATGTATATTACTAGCATTTTTTTTTTTTTTTTTTGTTTTATCTTTTTTGTTTGTTTTTTCTTCTTTTTTTATTGCTAGTCTATTTTTTTTGATTTGTTATTTTATTCCTTATTTAAAATATATTTTTAGTAAACTTTAACGGTAAAAAAAAAAATTAAAAGATATGTAACTTACGTTATTACGGTTTTTATAAGCATTGTAACTTACGGTGTAAGTTACAATGTTAGTGATAAGACAACTACAGTCTTCTTTTTGCCCCGGTTATATTTTATTTTTATTCATGTTCTTTGTAATTTTTGTTCCTACGGCCCGGTTATATTTTATTTTTATTCATGTTCTTTGTAATTTTTGTTCCTACGGCCCGGAGCAATGAAGCACTAGATAAGACAACTACAGTCTTCTTTTTGCCCCGGTTATATTTTATTTTTATTCATGTTCTTTAGTATTGCAATTACTCATAGCGACGAAATATACATATATATATATATATATATATTAAAAAAAAAAATGTACTAATTTTTCAATTGTTGAAAAAATAATAAAAATAATCAAAAGCTCAAAAAGTTACGAAGGGATTAAACAAATCAAAAATTAAACAGAAGTTGTATAATAAATATTTAAAAACAAAAATACCTATTCGCAAAAAAATATATAAAAACTAAAAATATCTACTTAAAAAAATGTAAAAACCTAAAAAGAAATTATTACTCAGAAGTAATTAATAAATGTAAAACGACTTGAAACGTACGTGGCAAATTATGAAAGAAATTACTGGAAAACAAAAATCATGCGTAGGTTTTCTGACGCAAATGATTAAAGTTGATACCATAAGTTTATGTGACCCTAGAGCCATATCTGATGAATTTAATTTTTTATTGGGATAGTTCCTTCCTTATCAAATAAGATAAGGAAGGACCTATCCCAGTAAATTATATATATTCCCAGAACAATTTAAAGTTGCTAAAGTTACTTCTATCTTTAAAGAATGTGACAGATCAAATATTAGCAACTATCGTCCCATCTCTGTTTTTTCGGTACTTTTAAAAATTTTAGAAAGAATAATGTCTTATAAAATATACAAACATCTCAAAAAAAAAATGACTTACTAAATAACAAATAATTCGGCTTTAAAAAAGGTATTTTTAAAAAAGGTAAAAAGGTTACAGAGCATGCAATAATTCATTTTGGGCATGAAATCTCAAAATCTTTTGAAAAATCACAGTACTTGTTAGGTATCTTATTATTTTTTTAAATTATATTTTACAACAAAAACTTAAATATTATTGAATTAAAGGTACTGCTTTAAAATGGTTTAGAAGCTACTTAACAAAAAGTAAACAATTTTAAATTAATAACGGCGGTTATCAAAAGAATTATCTTGATATTGTATGCGGCGTTCCTTAGAGTTCAATCCTCGGACCCCACATTTTCTTGATATATATAAATGATTTGACTAAAGCTTCTAACCTTATAAGTATCATATACGAAGATGATACCAATCTATTCCACTCAAGCAGTAATATATATGAACTCTTTATCACTATGAATAAAAAATTAAAACATAGGGGAAAGGCGCCTATGATGGCATAGCGTCTATGATGGCATACCGGTCATATCTTCTTAAATATTGGTTATGACAAAAAAGTGATTAGACCAACATGTTTATACTGAATTTACGTTTATTTTTATAAAAGTACGTCCCTCATGTATAAATATTGCTTTTATAATCAACAAAAATTGATTTTGGGATGTGCTGTTGTATTTTTAATCCCTTTAAATATTTAAGATTGTAATTTTATTATTAACTGCGCAGAAATGAATTTTTTCATGCTTTTTATTTCCAAGCTGTGTGCATTTAATGGAATACTTATTTTAATTTTATTTTTTGAACAAGGTAGACATAGCTTGTTTAAATGAAAATGATGACTTCTTCCTATGATGGCATACTGATGAGTTAGATGTGTTGCAATATTGACGAGTTGAAAAAACCTTTTTTTTTTCATAGAAACAACATATTTTTTAGTGAAGTGAAAAGGATTTTTTACTTCAGTAAAAAATTTTTGGTTTAAAAAACACATAAAACGCAATATCTCTTATGCGCATGCGCGAAATCTTACACTGCTGCTGTGTAGCACGAAAGGGTCAATTAGGATGATTACGCGTAATTTCTGGCATTTCTGAGACAAGACACTATGGTCAAATGAAATCATCGAGTTACCCTTAATGCTAACCAGCCCCATCCTTCCCTATGCCATCATAGGAACAGTATTTGCCTATGATGGCATACTTGTGCTTTTTTTTTTTAAATAAAAATAACCAATAAAAAAATAAAACTGATGAAAACTCCTGGGGTTATTATTGTTCTACATGTAACAAAGAATGTATCAATATCAAAACTTTTGTTCTTGCTTTTCAGGATACTGAATAATGAAGCTTCAAAGTTAAGTATGCCATCATAGGCGCCTTTCCCCTACACTGCACGACGATAAGACACCCCAAAAATATTTATAAAATTCTACTATACATTTATATTTAAAAGAGCAAAAGGATTACAAGACTAAACAACATTTAAAAATTCATTTTAAAATTAACTCGCATTTTATTTAAAAAAAAATTTTTTTAGTGCGAAAAAATTCATAAAAACTGTCATTCATATAAAAAGACGTCTTAATTTTAAACCATTAAAAGTGGGTACTTTTACCATTTTTTTGAATTACTTCAATCATTCAAGAAGGTAAAGAATCATACAACTTTTTTATGTACAAAATGTCAATTGGATCTCATGCAGATGCGATGGATGATTTTAAGTCATCTAGTGGGCTATATTGTTTACCACTTTCAAACACTATATGTGACAGTTGATGGACGTTCGGGACTACACATATGAGGACTATTAACGTCGTTTTTAATCACAGTTCGACTGCGTTTAATAGCTCTAGCCATGTAACTAACGGAGTGACCCATTTTTGATAAGTTAGAGAGCACTTTTTTCTTATCTAGACTCAACGGTGCAACACGACCCATTATTAATTAATTTGTTATTTTATACTTAATAAAAAAAACCTAAACTAAATTTTTGACAGTTCACAAAAGTTTACAGTTAAAAAATCGTCTGTGGTGTTTACATCAAAGAAATATTCTTAATTGCCCATAACTGCGGTTTGCAAATAAAACGTTTTTTGTAAAATTGTCTTATAATTTTGTCGCACGGAAAAAACGTTTTTTTTTAAAATAAAATGCGAGTTACGTTAAGACGAGTTTCCACTCATCCGTTTTTTAACGGGAACGGGAAAGGGACGGGAAAAATAATAACGTGGGCATGCGTAGTATAAGTTATAATATGTCCAAAGGAAAACTACGCATGCTCACGTGATTATTTTTTCCTTCCCTATCCCGTTCCCGTGAAAAAATGGATGAGTACTCAAAAAAAATGTTACAAAAAATCTTTAAAAAAATCTTTAAAAAAATCCCAGCAGGCACAATGAGGTTGAAATAACGTTGAAACAACGTCGCAAACCGACCATAGCCACGTTGAAACAACGTTGAAATTTGGTTGAATTGGAAATAAAATCCGACGTCGAAAACTACGACGTTGAAACAACGTCGATGATAACGTTGTTTCAACGTTGATCTAACGTCTTATCGACTACATATCAACCATATTTCAACTTTGAATAGGTGATATATTCGATTGATACGTAGTTGATAAGACGTTAGAACAACGTTGAAACAACGTAAATTCAACCTTGATTTTTGTTTTTTATTTAGGTTAAATCCAATTAACTAAAAAATTATCTCAACTTTAATTGCAATAAATTAACACAATAAAAAAGCTACAATTTGCGCGAAGAATATTATATTTCACGTGAATTAATCAGATACAACTAAATTGCTTCAACGGACTTTATACACAATGCAAATAAAGTAAAATGTTTGAAAAAAAAACTTTTATTTACCAGTAATATATTTATCACTTTATCAATAATAACTATTATCAATAGTTCCAGAACAACTAGGAAAAAGTATGAATGTTATACATCGGGTGAATCGCCATTTACGCACCAACCACCACCATTTAATCTGTCGAGTGTGTATTTTAATAAAGTCATTATTCCTTTTCTTATTTCGGCAACTGTAGCAGTCACTTTAATTGACAAAACGCTCTCTATAAAAAAAGGTATTGCCTGAGTAATTTGCATCAAATACATCAAAAAGTTAAAAATAAAATAGCATTAAAAAACGAACTGTGATTTTTAAAAAATATATAATTTTACACTTAACTTACAAGTAAATACCTAATGTTTGTTCCTTTAAACTTCTCTTTACCTTTACCGCCAGCCATATTAAATTTTGATTATAAACCATTGGTCAACAACCTGCATTATACATTGTTATTATTATTATAGTTACATTAAAAATTGATTAACATGTCTTTTAAAAAATACAAATTATTATCAATGAAAAATTGCACAAACCGCAAAGGTTTTTTACCAAACCGTAATGCAAGTAAGAAAAAGAATTGATACATGGGAAGAGTTTGGTCCAAGGAGACGACCTTCTAAACGCAAGAAAACACCAAGAACGGACAGTATAATCAGAAATATCTGCCTGGAAAACAGAAAAAAGGCCACTAAGCATATCCATGAAGCTGTAATTGTTGTGTCAGACCGGACCATTTGTAGAAGGCTAAAAGAAGAGGGATTGATTTTTTAGTAAGATTTTTTGATAGATTTTTAGTAAGATTTTTTTGTAAGATTTTTTTTTTAGATTTTTTTTAAGATTTTTTTTAAGATTTTTTTTAAGATTTTTTTAAAGATTTTTTTTTTAGATTTTTTTAAAGATTTTTTTTTTAGATTTTTTTTTTAGATTTTTTGTAAGATTTTTTGTTAGATTTTTTTGTAAGATTTTTTTAAAGATTTTTTTGTAAGATTTTTTTGTAAGATTTTTTTGTAAGATTATTAGAATTTTATTACATAATAAGCTCGAAATTTACGTTAAACTAAGTTTCATATAGTGAAAAAGATTTAAAATCTTCTATTACTTCAGCGTGAAAAGACTGATTACAATAGCTTGAATTAAAATATAATTAAAAATTGAATTATGCAACACTTATCCAAACAAAAGTCTTGTTTTAAAACACTAACAATTATGGAATATAAATCAGTTTAGTTTTTCATTGCAATACTTCTCAAATATTCTTTCTCAATACACTGATTCCAAATCATTTGATATTTTGAAATTGCATTTAATTCTTTTTCTGAATTTGAAGAATCTGAAAATTTTTTTCTTAATTCTTTTCTTGCAACTTCAGGTAAGCTATTTTGCAACTTCAGGTAATCTAGTTTTTTAAAATCATTTTTTTTGGTTAAAAGCCATGGAGCGGTGGAATAAGTGTACTTTGCCGGTGAAAAGTGTTAACATAATAGCGATTAGTGAAAATACGATTGAATTAGTTAGACATGTAACTAATAATTTTTGTTTTTCCAATTGAAATTCAACACTTTCACAATACCATTGTTTATCGCTTTCACATCTTAGAGTAAAAACATCATCTCTAGTTTTTGAAAGCATGACTCAGAGTCCCAAGCAGAAAAAAACTGCAGAAAAGGTTGTTTGAGAAAACTATAGCAAGCATACTAATGTACTAAAACAATAGCAAACGTACTAAAGTACTTAAACAAAAACGTTGGAGCGTGGCTTTGATAAAGTTCAAAGAAAGATAACCCTATGTTAAACCAAATAGTGTAGGTATAGGTTAATAGATTTATTTTTTTATTCACAATCTTATATTCTTAATTTCATTCCAAAACTGTTATTGCAATTCTTTTTTAGATGGACCATGCTACTAATAGTGTTGATGAACCTTTGAGTCCAAGAAAGCCATCTTCCCTTTCTAGTTTTTCAACAGTATCTAAAAAGAAGAAGATGATAATCGGGTGAGTTTGGTACGCATTCTTATTTCAAAAAAACATACCATAACTGTTATATGTTGTTTTAGGATCAAGAGGCTTTGTGAAAAAGAGTTTTATCCAAAATCGAACGCAATCTAGTCAAACTAAATGGACCACCTCAAAATCCAGCACTTTTACCTAGAGATTCTACAAAAAAAAAAGTTCCTGCCGTTTTTTACAAAACTTCACTCAACGGAGAGAAGATTAACAGAGACTTGCAATTTAAAATCACGCGTCAAGTCAAATTTGTCAGTTTTTTGTCCCGCAAAAACTTTCAAACTGTAAAGCCTAGTATATTTTGAGAGAGGCATAACCATAAACTAGAACGTTAGCTAGTAAGAAGTTGTGAAAAACGACATTTTATTTTAACTTTTTTCAAATAAAGTTGTTGTCCCATGTTATGCGCTTTCCCAAGCAACCGTGAATGTTCCACCAATCAATGCTTTCAAAGACAGTATAAAAAAGTAACTTTTAGAGACACAATTGCTGCTGTGTGTATGTGTTTTGTTTTTTTTTTATCACTAAATGAAAGAAGAAAAAATAATTTTTTAGTGAATACATCTTTGACATTATAAATTTTTAATATGAACTTTTTTGACAAACAAGCTTTAATCAATTTCTTATTGCCAATCGAGTAAAACAAAATTGGTTAAACCCATAGAAGGCGGCGATAGGAACGATAGCATCTCCTTGTATATTTTAAAAATAATTTTTTTCAATTTACATATTTAATTGAGCAATTGTTTAAAAACGAAATTAAATAAGGGAGGTTGTGAACTTTGCACCACACAAACTTAACTAGTTTAAGTAGTGCAAAAAAAGATTCAAACTGATGGAATATCAATACAACGTAATTTCATAGTTACATAGATTAGGACAGTGAAAGACTAATATTCAAATAAAATTAAAAAGTATCGCTCCCCTCCCCTAACTATACTAGATAGTTCATCAAATTTCCCCATTATATACGCACTACGCTTGTGATTAAAAACCCTGTTAAAAAGATGTTATAAGATTTTATTAACACGGTCTTAAATAAAATGTTATAAGACAATTAAAATTTAAAATATATGCAACTTTTGAACAATGATACTTTTTATCAAACGACTTTTTAATAATACAAACCACAATAACACACCACAATTAATAAATAACCATGGGTTTATAAGGATTAGCAGAGTTTTTTTTTAAGTTGGAGATGCTTAAAACGTTTAAGTCAAAAGTTCAAGTGAAATGCATATTATTCGCGCTGATTTCTTGAAAAGTATATTTGATCATATATTTTCTTGTAAAGTATATTTGACCATCATGACCAAATGATGTTCAGGGTTTATCATTTTAAAGGCTTTTAATAAATAGCAGGAAAATTAGTTAAAAAAATATTTTAATGTGACGTAATCAATGATTTGATATTTTCAAAATCATTCGAGAAACCCTTTTTGATCTCTATGACGCATATTTCCAAAAAAATAAATAAAAAAAAGAAAGAAAGAAATCTAATAAAAGTATAAAGCCACCGTGGATTAATAAGGGCATCAGAAAGTCTTAAAAAATTAAACAAAAACTTTATATAAAGTACTTAAAAACAAAAACAATTGAAAGCAAAAATGTATACAAAAATTACGCCGAACAATTCAAAAGTCAGAATAAAATTGCAAAAAAAAAATTTTTTTCATTTATTAGAGGAACATAAACTCAATACAAATAGCACATGGTAATGTGCAATTTAAATTGAGTTTTTTTCAATTTTAGGTGAAAAAACTCAATTCATTTGAGTTTTTTCACCTAGAATTGAGTTCAATTTTAGGTGGATTTACAGGAAGTTGTAAATTAAAATCATTTTCTTTGACTAAAGTTATAAAAATTAATAGTGAAAATGTAGATGATCAAAAAAAAAAGTGCAAAGTGAACTAAATAAACTTTTTTACCTGTTGTACAAAATTTATCTAAAAACATTTCAGACATGTTAAATCCTATAAACAATTTTGTGTTTCCACAAACCGCTAGTTTAAATACATTTGAAAAAATATTTGCAGAACTCAAAAGTGCATTTAAAATGCTTAATTTCAATAAAGCACTAGGTTCGGACGACGATGGAAACATATTCATTAATTCATATAATCACATAAAAAATATTCTATTTAAGGTTCCTAATTCTTCAATAAATCAAAGAATTTTTCGAAAACAACTGAAGGTAGTTAAAGTCACCCATTCAAAGGAAATGAGCTAACAAATGTTATCGTTCATCTCAGTACTCTCTTTTATTTCCAAAATTTTAGAAATAAATTTGTTCAACCAATTATTTACTCAGCTCTATGTAAATAATTTTGTTCAGCCAATCAGTTCTTTATAATAATTTTGTTCAATCAATCAGCTCTCTGTAAATACTCTATGATAACTAGTACGGTTTTTAAAAAAATAACTCTTAAATTTAGTTAAATAAGGCTGAACCGGCAATAGTTCAACTTACTTAATGCATTACAGATTTCTTTGAAAAATTCCAACTTATAACATAGACTTATCCAAAGCTTTTGATCACAATCGATCGCAACGCTATCATAAAAAAATTGAAAGATTATAGTAAAGTTATAACATTATAAAAGAAAGATACTGACAGTTGTCAGTATAACTTTGTACAAAGTTATAACATTATAAAAAAACTACTTAATTGCAAATAAAAAAACTACTTAATTGCAAATTTGTTTACATTGATATATCGTCGTCTTCCAGTGTTTTTGAAACATATGGATTTCCACAGGGTATCATACTCAGACCACTATTGCTTCCTATTTATATTAATGATTTTATCATTGATAACATATAAAAAGAGTCATGCGATGTAGACAATGATGTAGACAATTTTTTCGAGTGCTTTTGTATATGAAAATCATTCATGGACTAAATAAGTAAGAGTAAAACGATCTTTTAAATTCGAAAAATATAATAATCTTACAACTTAGTGTTTGTTTAGATTTATGTAAACAAATGTTATTTAAGTAGCAAATCGTACTACTTTTATAATATTTTGTTTATTTAAATGCAATACGATATACAAATCTACGAAATTAATAAAGCCAAACAGGCTTTAGATGAGCTGACGTTAGTCGTTATCAGCCAATGATTTGCTTTTGTTTAATCAGCTGGTATAAGTTTTTTCCAAAATTTAATCACGAAAATTATAAAAATAGGTTGTTATCAAAAAGTTGAAAATTTATAAATTGTGTTTAGCTCGTGTAAAAATAGGCAAATTAAAACATGTTTAAACTTATTATCCCAACTTTTTAGTATTTTTGTTACCAGAAAAAAATGTCGCTGTCGTTTAAAAGTATTGAGCTTGAGTTTTTTATTAATTATTTCAAATTATTGTAATAATAGACACGGTATTAAATTATTACATATACAATAATAGTGGTATTTTTGCATATGTAGACATATCATACATAATACATGCATATTATTTATGATATCATGCTTTATCCAAATCACTCATTATAAGTACGATACGCGCATAGTGATATTACCACAAATAAAAATGCGCAAATCAAACACGAAAACATTTTATTGTTACTGCATAAAAAAATTGTCATGAAAGAGCGGCAAAACTAATGTTTTGTTGTTTGACACACCTTACTGTCTTGAAACTTTGCACAAAAAATCTTACTCTGGTCTATACAGTACCGCGCGCCCTAATTTCCCATAAACTTAGTCACTTAATGTCTACCGTGGAAATCTAATTAATCATTGCCATCAATTAACGTCAAATGTCGCTAATCCCAATTTCGAAAAATTGTTAAAAAAAATAAACAGTCGGCTTATTTAATAAGTAAACTTGCGAAAACAACATTTGAAGCTAATTCCCATTAAAAGTAGCAGTTGTAAGATTAAAAAAAGAAACTAATCAAAGTTGAAAAACTAATATCACATGAAGAAAAAGGAACCAGTCAAAGTTGAAAAACTCAGATGAAGAAAAAGAAATCAGTCTAAGTTGATAGGCTCACATGAAGAAAAATGAACTAGTCTAAGTTATAAGTGTCTAAGTTATAAGTCTATAAGTTATAAGTCTAATTAGTATAAACTTATATAAAGAAAAAGAGATAAAAAGTATTAGATTTAAAGAAATTGAACGGCATACAAATTTAAACCTTTTGTTTGTATAAGTTGTTTGATCAAAAACTACCTGCTGTTATTTATTATACTATAATTATAATTTAATTTTTAAATATAATTTATAAATATAATTATTTATATATAAGAATTAATTATTTATTAATATGATTAGATATAATTTATAAAAATAGATTTTATTTCTGCCTAAGTGCTTACACTCCTCGCACACGCACCCACTCAAACATTTATTTATATTTTCAACGAGGTTGCCGCATAAACGTCTGTTGTGTAGAGAGGTGAGGCTGAGTTTGATGTATCTCATTGTGTAGTCGAAGCGCTTTAATTCGTGTGGTACTTTCGTAGCCCGATGTTGGATGCGTTATATGATGTCTATGTGTGTTTTAAGGAAAGGGGACCAGGCAGTAACTGCGAACTCAAGATCTGGGCGTATATAGGCGGTATAAAGTATTTACAACCCATACAATACATATAATATTAAACTTGATTTTCTTTCTTGCGCATATACAAAACAAGTGCGTTTATTAATTTTGCCAACTGAGGCCGCGCTAATTCCACGTTGAATTCGCAGAAAAAAAAAACTAGGTTGCTCAGGACGTTAATAAAATCCATAAATATATACAGTGCCTTGGCTACTAGATCCGAGACCACCTAAAATCTGTCAAAAGGGCGCCAGGGATTTTAAAAATCTTACACTTGCAAAAGAGCCCCTAAATTTTCAAATACACCCACCCCAGGTAGGGGTGTTGGGTAGTCTAGCCACGTCTTGAATATATGAAATAATAATTGAAGAATTTTGTTTATTAGTATAACTTGTCGATCTTTATTAAAATAAATAAGCCTTTTACAGAAAATATTTTTATGCTACTTGAAATTCAAAAAGATAAAGATCAAGACTTCTAAAAGTTCTTAGAGTTCAAATATTTATTGTCTTTTTACTTTCTCAAAATAAACATGAATAGATGCAACCACGGCCATATAAGCCCATAATCATATTAGCCATGTTTAGGCATTATTACAATATAATATATATACATATATATATATATATATATATATATATATATATATATATATATATATATATACTATATATATATATATATATATATATATATATATATATATATATATATATATATATATATATATATATATATATATATATATATATATATATATATATATATATATATATATATATATATATATATATATATATATATATATATATATATATATATATATATAAAATAAACAAAATACGACTTGTAAGTCAATTTGTGGCACAGTGAATAAGACAACAAATTTCAGAAGATTTGAAAAGTTTAGATTTTTTATAATATGCACTTAATACTAAATACCATGAAGCAAACAATTTTGAAGCAAATAATTTAGTAAACATTTTTTTTAGTTTATTAAAGATTAGGTCTGTTTAAAATGCGAATTTTATAAATGCAAATGTGCTTAAGTGCAAATGCTGTTAGGGCAAAGTTGCGGAAGTACAAACTTGAATAGGTGCTAATCTTTTTTAGCGCAATTCAGTTTCAATAATTTTATTTAGTTTGATTCTACAAAAGTTACATGTTACGAATCTTCTTCTTTGAAGTTACATAGGTGCAAAAACTTTACAAACACTTGCATAATTGCAACCTTGCATAAATGAGAATCTTTATTATTGACAAGAAACTGAAAAAATAAGACAAGTAGCAATATGAAGAGGTGTCAGCAGGCGCAAAATGGTTTTATTTTTTTTTTAAATAATAAATATATATAAAAATCAAAGAAAGTCTTTTTAATCAAAATCTAATAGTAGATATTTTGTTGCAAGTGTTTCTTACAATCATCTTTTTATAATATCTTTTTACAATCATCTTTTTATAAATATCTCTTGCAGTTGGTTTTTTGTTTCCCACTTATGCCAGTTTCCACTTATCCCAGTTTGCATAGTGTTTGCAACAGTATATTATAGTAATGCCCGTGTAATTATATGTTAATTTTGTAGCCTATTGCCAGTGTAATGCACTTTACAGGCAATGTAACATTTATATTGTGTAGAAAATGATGAGTAACTTTAAAAAACTTCATTTCTCGATGATTTATTTAACAGATTATTATTAAAAAAAAACATAAATTGATAAATTAAATAAAAACTAGTCGGTAAAAAATGTCGGTTAAAGGAAGATTGAAGCTAAAAAATGTCGGTTAAAGGGAGATTGAAGCTATAAAACTTAACAAGTGAAAGTCATTAGTTTCCATTCATTTAACGAGTAAAAGTCATCAGTTTCCATTCATTTAACGAGTGAAAGTCATCAGTTTCAATTCATTTAAAGAATAACTTCAGTATAACTTTATTCTAAATGCCATATAAATTTTTATAAAGAGAATGTTCTTTATAATATGACACACGTAGGGATCATCGATTAGTTTTAATATTGAGGAATAATGACGAGATAAATTTATATTGACTTAATTTTGTATTATAAAAGTTATTCCAAGATTGAATGTTTTACTTTTTAGAGTTTTTTTCTCATCTTCTTTTTTACGTAAGAAACTCTAACAATTTCTTGCCTTCCCCCGTACGCGTGACAACGTTGAGCAACACTCTCTTTTTATAGGCTGAAAAAATTAAATAAAAATTTAGAATGAATTAGAATAATTAAAAAGGTTTTATTATTTAAATATATGGAAGTTGATGATTTTACTTATTAAGTATCTCCAGCCTCCTTTTACCCTTATACGTTTCTTCAAACGAGTTTTTATTTAAATTATATAAACTATATAAACTATTTTGTTAAGATTACTAATTAAATTAATGATCGAGTAATGATCTTTTTTAAAGTTATTGATCATTTTCTACATAATATAAATGCTCTGATGGGTTTAAGGAATGCATTGTTTTGTAAGTAAGTAAAATAATCTGCTCACAAATGCGATAACAAACTCGTTGCAAAATATTTTCCAATTTGTTGCAGAAAAAAAAAAGGTTTTTAATTTATATTTTTCTGATTTGTGTTTAAATGAAATCAAGCGTTATACTTTTCCCAAGAATCTGGAGATACAAATGCAGTATGTAACAAAAATATAGAGAGTAATTTATGATCATTTATTATTCACATATATTTTATTAATACTTAAAAAAAATATTAATAAAGTATATTTTTAACTAATAGCGATATCAGTTTGTTTTGTAACATGCTGTTCATCTTATTCTTTTTATTTATTTTTTTAATTTTTTTTAAATATGTTTAGTTAAACTATTATTTAATATATATATATATATATATATATATATATATATATATATATATATATATATATATATATATATATATATATATACATATATATATATATATATATATATATATATATATATATATATATATATATATATATATATATATATATATATATATATATATTTAACATTTAAACGTAAAAAACGCTTAAAAGATGTTAAAATACGTTTAAAAAACATTTACATTTACGTAATTTTTGGAAAAAATGTCCATAGAGGAGCAGCATCATTAACTTTATAAATAGAGTTAATGTAAAAAAACAACATCAAAAATCCATTACGGAAATAATTAAGAAAGTATCGCTGAGATAACATTGAGTACTGGAGTGTCTACGATTACGGAAAGTACCAATGTTCAACTTTCTATATAACTAGATTTCGACTAACAGGATAACCTGTTGACGGAATGGTTGAGATAGCAGGTGCAATTTTGTACTCACATTTACTTTTTTAATAAAAAAAGTCTTGGTCAGAATCTTTTAATCTTGCCAAGTCTTTGTTTTTCCTTTAAGTAAAAAAGTATTTGTATTTCCTCTAAATAAAAAACGAATATATATATATATATATATATATATATATATATATATATATATATATATATATATATATATATATATATATATATATATATATATATATATATATATATATATATATATATATATATATATATATATATATATATATATATATATATATATATATATATATATATATGTATATATATATATATAATAACTGATAAAGAATGTAATGTTGGGTTAATAAATCGGCACTAAGACTTCTATTCATGAGTCCCAAAAGTGTATAGTTTAACAAGGCTAGTGCCCTAGTAGATTTTTTTACTTTCCCAAAAATTGGGTCTTCCTGATTCTGGAGTTATTGAAAAAAAATTAAATATTTACTATAAAAATGCTTTAACAAATGAAGAGTCCAGGGGAAAAAACGGCATAGTCACATTTAAAAGGTTTTGAGAAAGTATATATTGATCATTTATAAAAGTCTTTGTATAAAAATAGGTAAAAAGAAACTTAATAAAAATTACAAAAATTTTATTAAAAATGTTAACTTAAGATAAATTCTATTTAAATTCTAGAAATTCTATTTTTTTTTCATAATTTTCAACTTCCTTTGTTTTTTATGAAAACTTTTCTAAATGATCAATATAAACTTTCTCAAAACTTTTTAAATGTGACTATGCTTTTTTTTCCCCTGGACTCTTCAAGTATTTCGACGTCAGATATAAAGACGATAAAAATCTTAAAAACTTTGACGGAAATTACATTCAAGTCGACGCAAATAGAAAATAAAATTTATCAAATAAAAATACATAAAAAATATTCATAAAATATTTAGAATTGAAAATATTGACGACAAATATGCGAAAAAAATACATGACAACAAACATACATTTGCACTTAATGTTGAAAAAATATATACAAAATATTGACGATAGATATAATAATCATGTAGATAATATTAAATTTTTCTTTGATTATTTTACACGACAATTAAGAAAAAATTTTTAATACAGCGTCATCATTTTATTTGTTGTCAGAATTTTCTACATTTTTATGATACTCGTGTAAATCAAACGGAAACTCTTAATATGAATTAATTTATAAAGGTGAAAGTTTTCATGATTTTCCGTTGTTAATGATTTTTATATTTTTTCCATGTGTGAAAGTAAAATAACATAACGGTGATGAACAAAATAACCACAAAGATGAAAAAATGATTACAAACTATGCTATCCTAAAATATCAATAGTATGGTTTCTAAATACACTACGAAAATGACAAATACACTGCTATAAAGTCAAATGATGTACTGTCTGAACATGACGGGTGTGTTAAGAATTTTTAAACAAATACTTTATATGCAGTAAACGTTTATTTTTATATATTAAAACAATAGTGTTATAGATGAAAAAGAAGAAAAAGCAGATTATTGATATTTATTATTTAATAAAAGATAAAATTTCCAAGACAATTTTCAAAAATTTTCGCTTCCTTTCTTTTCTAAAGGTTAATTAATTACAATATCCTATTTGTTTAAAACATTTTGCACTATTTTATACTGAAAGAAAAAGTTGGTTTAATTATATCATGATAATATTTTTAAATTTAGTTCGCTAAATGTTTTTTGCTTGGATAAAAATTGTATTCAGAAAATTTGTATAGTTTTATTTACATATTATTATTACTGTATATTTTATATTGTAGCTTATTCATTATATTTATTCTTTTTCTAGATTTCCTAAACAATGTGTTTAATTAAATAGTGTTATTTAAATTGAATAAATTTTGCATAGGTATTTCTATTTATCCATCTTTGAGAGAGCCAACGCAGTAGCATCAGTATACATCAGTAATGTAAAAAAAAAGTAAATATTGGTTTCAAACACTTTATTTGTGCAAAAACTTAATGATGTCACAATGATTTTTTCAAATTAAGTTGGCTAAATGTTTTTTGTTCATACAACTATTACTATTTATTAAATTCTTATAATAGTTTATTTATATTTATTATTATGAGGATGATATAATTATTATGGTTGTTCTAAAAAATAATATCTTTATAAGTTGACAATTTGGAAAAGTTGTTTCATAAATTTAAATTAAATACATAAATTTTTGCTGTATTTAATTTAACTAAATGAAACTCCGTTAGAACTATACCCAACTGCCACCATTCCGTTAGAACATACGAATGGAAATAAAGAAAGTAATTACGCATGCTGCGCGCTTAAAGCCTCCAAAAAAAATATATAGGAATAATCCTTGTCATTATTATGGTTCCAAATCCGCAAAATTAACTTTTACTATTTACCGAAGCACAAATTAGGATATTAGGTTTTAATTAAAGTTTTTACCTTTTGGGAAACGTAGTATAATATTATACCAGTAATAAAAACACGCGACATTAAAAAGTTGACTTTAAAACCTCATAAAAAACGTATTTAAAATTGAGTAAAACTACCCGTAAAAAGTATTTTTGATTTACTCCTGGTAGGAACGCGTGTTTAAACGGGTTTTAATTCAGAAAGTGAAAAAAGATAAGCCGGCTGGATATGAAATTAGACAAAACAGTAAAAAAAAAAATGTTTTTAACTTTTTCTCTATATTATGTTAGCTTAAATGATTGTTATTTAACTTAATATAATCTATAAAGAGGAAAAACTTTAAAAAACAAACAGAATAATCTTTCATTTGTTTTTTTATCTCAAAAACGAAAAAAAAAAAGATTTCCAAAACGATGACGTGACGTAAATCGTCGTCTCCGTTCGAACTGCAAACACTGGTTATATTGAACTTTCCTTCTAAACTTCAATCATAGTAATGTTATTTTAATTGCACCCAAAAATACCATGGTAAACTTCCACCCGAAGGCACCATGACAATTTACTTCACTTTCTTAAATAATATTATTATTTTATATTTTCCAACTGTTTTTTTGTTTGTTTGTTTTTAAATAAATTGTAATGAGACTTTTTTATATATTAGTGTTAGTTCATAAGTTTACATCCCTCAAGAGTTTTGTTCAAATAAAGACAATTTTTTTTAATGTGATAAAATTTTCTGACCTTCTCACGAGATTAGATGTGCAAATTGCATCCTAAGATCCATCAAAAGGTTATCGTAAACGTTAACTAACAAGATAAAATACTGCGCTGAATCAATAACCAAATACGAGGCTAAATTTACTTTTTAAATTATTGTCTTTTGTAAACTTTAATAATACGAAGAGTTTTTTAAATCCTTCACATATTATTGTAAAGCCAACTTTTAATGGCTTACATTACGCAAAAAAAACTTTTTAATTTAGAAATTAAACATATGAATGTTCAGACTGGAAGCTGATGAGTAAAAAGATTTGATATATTCCGACGATACAAAAGAAATCAACTTGCTATCTGTAATCCAATAAAATAAGAAATTATTTTAAATGACATCATGGTTAAACGCGATACAATTTTGGTATGATATTAGTTTTTATTTTTTTTGTCCAGAGATATCCGTGAGTTCTTCATAATCTTCCATTTGATTTTCAGGATTATATTCATTATTTTTAACAAAAATAGTTGTGTATGTATATGCATATATATATATACATACATATATATATATATATATATATATATATATATATATATATATA
>NC_061168.1:40039060-40071560 GCF_022113875.1 Hydra vulgaris
TGAGAAGCCATTGGACAATCCAAAAAATCCTTCAACACTTCCCTCGTCATTTTGGAAGATGAATGCTCATTTGGTCCTGTTTGAGACTGTGCAATAATTTTTGACATTATGTGCGAGAATGCCGTGTTTTTTTTATTGTCACCAGATGGAATTTGAGTAACAGGAGCCAATTCATCTTCAAGAGGTTCAAAATTCTCCATTTGGGACATGACAATGTGTTTGGCATTTTGCAAAGCAGCTTGAGATCGGAAAAAATACCATCTGTATTTTGGATTAAGTAAAGTAGCAACTGAATAATGTTCTGTTTTTTCAATTGCTGAAAAACGTTTTTCCATTGCATTTTTTATAGCTATTTTCAATTTCTGAACACTGACGTCGCCGGAGGTTGTTTCCAAAGCTTTAATTATTGTTGTCACAATTGGAATGCAGGAACTGATACAAGAATCACTACCTGACAACATTTTTGTTGCCTCCTCAAAAACACTTAAAATCCTCACCACTTTTTCATAGAGGCTCCAATCTTGGACGGAAAATTCAATTCCCACAGAAGGAAATTTGAGTAAGGTTGCAGCAATGGCTGGTTTCAGGTGTAAAATTCGCTCAAGCATGTAATAGGTAGAGTTCCATCTTGTGGCAACATCGTTTTTTAAGCCAAGTCTGTCTTTTCTATCGATTTGGATTTCTTGCTGTCTGTAAAGTTCAGTGTAGAAACCAATAGAATGGGATGCGTAAGAACAAAGTTTTCGACTCTTTTCAATCAGTTCGTTGATGGTAGGATCTGATAATAGGTCTTTTTTTATCACAAATTGAAGGGAGTGGTTAAGGCATCCAGCTGACTTATAATTGCAGCTTGGCTCATTGAAGGCTGCTTTTACATTTGCTGCGTTGTCTCTTAAGCAAACTCCAATTTTTGAAGAAATTTCCCATTCCTCTGCTGCTGCTTTGATCTCTTTGAAAATATTTTTTGCAGTATGACTTTCATCAAATGGAGAACAAGAGATGCAGAATTTGACACGGTTCCAGTCTTTGGAAATAAAGTGAACAGTCATTCCCAGATAGCCATGATGAAATGATGATCATGCATCAAGGCAGACAGACACATTTTCAGCTTCTGATTGAACCAGCTTTTCCTTTAGAGCAACTTTAATTTTTTCGTAAGTCGGATCCAGTAAACTTCTGTAGTATTTTTCGCTAGCAATTTCGTAATTTGGAGCAATAAGAGCATGGTGCCTCAAAAATCCAGCATCATTGACAATAGACCATGGTTGGAGGTCAAGAATCATCATTTCAAAAATTGACTTGTGAAATTTTTGGCCTTTTTCAGAATTAGAGTCAATTTTTGAAGAAGCTTGAACCCAGTTTGGAATTGTAGATTGTAACATGTCGGATCTTTGTTTTTTTGATCGCATGTTGAAGATTGTAACTGCCTTTCTCTTGTTGGAATTTAAGTCAGCTTCTTCATTTGCCTTTGGATTTTCTGCTTTTTCGGGCGTAAGTTTGATGTCAGGATGATGATTCTTCAGGTGTGACGTGAGTCCACTTAATCCTTGTTTTTTTGGGTCGTCAGATCCTCTTGAAACTTTGCTGTTGCAGATTTTGCACTGAACCATTCTTGGATTGTTTGCTTCAATTATGAAGTACTTCCACACTAAACTTGTTTTTCGGTTTGAGCTCATTTTATTAGAATGAAATCGAAGAACTTAATCAGATGAGTTTTTTAATGTTGCTAGTTTGAGTCAAGAACAAGGATTTAAAATATAATTAACAAGTTCTTTGTTAATTATATGAATTATTAATTATATTAATTTGTATTAATATTGTTGTTAACTTAACAATATATATATATATATATATATATATATATATATATATATATATATATATATATATATATATATATATATATATATATATATATATATATACATATATATATATATATATATATATATATATATATATATATATATATATATATATATATATATATATATATATACATATATATATATATATATATATATATATATATATATATATATATATATATATATATATATATATATATATATATATATATATATATATATATATATATATATATATATATATATATATAAGAAAAATTTCTTACGTTACATTAAAAAGTTCAATACATTAAAAAGTTCGTTAAAAAGACAATTAACAATTTAAACCAGAAAACATTAAAAAAGTTATAACGACAAGAAAACATTATTGTTTTAATGTTTTAACGACGAGAAAACATAAAAACAACTTGCTTTAAAAAAATGAATGAAACCAATAAAAACTTTTTTAATTTATTTCAAACAAATTCCACGTAATAATTTAAAAAAAAATCACCAAGTTCGTAAAGATTTTACCGTTACCAATTCCATGCGATAATTAAAATAAATAAATAATCAAGTCCATAAACATATGACTCTACAATGTAGATAACATTGTAGCGTCATTAAATTTGTAGATCATGATATTTTAAACGTGATGATTAAAAACCAGATAAAAGTAACAACGCGATCGGACGCAAAAAATAATATAAGAAGTTGAAATAACTAGCAAAAAAATTATTTAAATTTTTTTAATCAAAATATATTTACGCTACAATGCTAAATAATTTATTTAAAATAAAGTTTTATAATATCTATTTTCGGTAGCATTTAGAACCGAAATTCCGGCCGAAACCGAAATCTCAAATCTAGCCGGAACCGAAACAGGAATTTCGATTCCGGCCGGTCGATCACTAGTTCTATCTACCAATTTTCATGATAAGAAAATTTAATTATCTGTTTTTACTTATTATATTTTTCTTATTTTTAAAAGAAGACAATCTTAGCACAAAGAACTAAGACATTAATGTCTTAGTTCTTTGTGCTAAGATTGTCTTCTTTCTCTGTGCTTCTATTCTCTGATTGGTAATTCTCTGTGCATCTATTCTCTGATTGGGAATTCTCTGTGCTTCTATTCTCTGATTGGGAGTTCTCTGTGCATCTATTCTCTGATTGGGCGTTCTCTGTGCATCTGTTCTCTGATTGGGAATTCTCTGTGCTTCTATTCTCTGATTGGGAGTTCTCTGTGCATCTATTCTCTGATTGGGAATTCTCTGTGCTTCTATTCTCTGATTGGTAATTTTCTTTGACTGGTATGACGGACTGATAATTGAATGTTTTTATCTAAATGTGCGTTCTGAAAACAAAGTTTAAAAATAAGTAATAATAATAAGTTAATTGAATTTAGTTTGTGCAATTATTTTTGATTATTTCCATACATTTGTTAAAAATTACGCCCGAAAGTGATATTTTTTACATTTTTTAAAACAATAAAAAATCCCATTATCAATAATCTATACTATCTCATAACTTTATCGAAAAGTTACAGCTAACACATCATATTTTGAATGTAGAGAAAACTTCTTGCTATTCGAACCGCCACTTATTCAATTTTCCCAATTGTTCGAGGAAATTTTTATTCCACGTTTATAATAAACTCCTGCAAATACCCTTCAGTTACTCTAACCAGCTGTAAATCTAAAATTTGTTTATTCGTTTGGTCTCCTTCAAAAAAACTCCGTTATTCGAAACTTTTTTTCGTTTGAAGATACCATTGCATTGCATTTCAAAATATAAAAAAGATTGAGCACTTTGCAAGGTAGTGCAGTAGAAATTTCAACTTGCATAGTCAATGACACCGAGGACGGAAAAGGTGCACGTGCCCCCTACCCCCAATTATTTCTAAAGGACCTTTTTTTTATTTAGAAAATTCATATATAGATATAGAGGACTTATTTTACAAATTGACGAATATGCCCATTCAATTCGAAACCTGTGTCGTCGGCCATGATACGGCGCACGTGAACGAAATGTACCAATTTTCGGATACATAAGGGAAAAAGCTTTAGATTTTGCAAAAGAACTCAACATAACGGATTTTAAAGTTTTACAAGAGTGGCTACATTAGTGAAAAATTAACATGATATTGCTTTTGGAACTATTTTTGGGAAGGAAAGGTTGTGCACAAAGCAGACCCATTCGCCCACGATCCCCTCAAGCAAAGGCTATTCTAGGAATGAAGGAGGGCACAATGTGTGTATGCGCACGTTGGTCAGGTCATGGGATAATGTATCGGCAAACACTGTAAAGAACTGCTTTAGAAAGACAGGCAGCTCACAGAAAACACAGGTGGCATATATAAATGGAGAAGACAATCCTTTCAAATTGATTTAATCAAGCTTAGTAATCACGTGGTTTTGCAGATGAAGACTTTAAAGAATAAAATTATCATTTGTTGCTGGTGCAACAGAGTGATTTGAATACAACAATTTTTATTATTTAGATTATATATTATAATAACGGCAGTAAAATCAGACACTAACAAAGCCTCGTGTTCAAGATGTTTAACAATTACTCTTTAGAAACAAAAAAGCCATCGAAAAAAGACAATTTTTCCAAAGAATGTGAAAGAGTTCGTTATTATACAAAAATAAGACTTAAGCATCATCTTGTTCCAAAAGATTTACTCTTTACTCTATTACTCTTAAATTTAATAGCAATTTGAAACAGCTGATTTTTAAGAGGATTATCAGTTATTCAAAATTCGGTTACTCGAAGTAAGTTTATTTTCCCCAACGAGGTTTAAATAACCGGAAGTTTACTCTACGTGAGAACAACTTAGGTTGTCGCAGGAAGTGCGAAAAGAATTCATACCTTTGCGTCATCTAAACTACATTTACTCTGAAAATTCTGTAGGAAAAATTGTTTTGTAATCCAAAGTAGGAACTTCAATAAATGGGGATATACGCGGTTATCATATGCGGATGAAATAATTTTACAGTAACAAGTCGTTATGCAAAAAGTTTGAAAATGAAAACAAAACTTTTATAATTCTTTTTTTTAACTTCATTACAACGCTGTAATAAATTAACTTTTTATTAATAATTTATGAATAATTTTATATTAACAATAGTACTGCTTAAAGTATATTAAAATTGACATATATAACTATATATATATGTAAATATATATATGTAAATATATATATATATATATATATATATATATATATATATATAATATATATATATATATATATATATATATATTTATATATATATATGCATATATATATATATATATATATATATATATATATATATATATATATATATATATATATATATATATATATATATATATATATATATATATATATATATATATATATATATATATATATATATTTATTTATTTATATATATATATATATATATATATATATATATATATATATATATATATATATATATATATATATATAATATATATATATATATATATATATATATTCATGAAAAAAATACAAAATTTTTTGAAGAGACTTCAAGTTTCATGCCTTTCGGCAATCATTCAGCCATATATTTAAAATCATTAAAATAAAAACCGTTAGAAAAATAAGGATGCAAATTTGTATTTGGCAGTTTTCAAACGGGAATTTTTATTTTTTTTATGGTTTTTTATTTTATTTTAAAGATTTTAAATATAAGGCTGAATGGTTATCGAATGGCATGAAACTTACGTTTCAATAAAACTTTGATCTATTTTATAAATATCTATTTATCTGATCTATTTTATAAATATCTATTATCTGATCTATTTTATAAATATCGATTCTCGTAAACCTTCAAAGAGCTTTTTTATATTTGACATGATACAACAAAACTCTCTCTCTCTCTCTCTCTCTCTCTCTCTCTCTCTCTCTCTCTCTCTCTCTATATATATATATATATATATATATATATATATATATATATATATATATATATATATATATATATATATATATATATATATATATATATATATATATACATATACATATATATACATATATATATGTATATATATATATATGTATATATATATATATATATATATATATATATATATATGTATATATATATATATATATATATATGTATATATATATATATATATAAATATATATATATATATATACATATATATATATATATATATATATATATATATATATATATATATATATATATATATATATATATATATATATATGTATATATATATATATATATATATATATATATATATATATATATATATATATATATATATATATATATATATATATATATATATATATATATATATATATATATATATATATATGTATGTAAATACTACAAACTACTTTATATAAAAAAGGTTCTTTTGAATAAATCTGGGAGACATAGAATTGCGTTAATATACTGTAAAATTGAATCTAGCCTTAATTTTAGTTTCATTTTATTTTAACAAAAATTATTGGATTGAATCACGTTTCTGCAGAGGTAGCCAGTTTTTTATACGATGCAAATTTTATGCAACAAATCGACTTTTTATTGTAAAAAAAACTCTGACTACCTTATAAGTAATTTTATAAGTAAAAAAAACCTCTGTAGTAAGGTTCACACCCGTTCTATCAAACAGTTGACGAGTGTGAACTGTTTGATAGAACGGGTGTGAACTGTTTAATAGAATGGGTGTGAGCTGTTTAATAGAATGGGTGTGAACTGTTTGATAATACGGGTGTGATAATATGCACAAAAATAAATGATGTCCTGCATTAATCTATGTCTTTTTTTAGTAGGAGAGCAACATTTAGTGCATAGGTGTAAAATTTGTTCTAATATGCTTGTAAATTTATTATAAACATTAACTCTAAATTTTAACGAGCTCATATTGCGTGCCAATGCTACGTGACCATGCTGCATGCCATTATTTTTATACATTTTATAATAACCCACGTGATTGTGAAACTGCTACGATTTTCTTTTACTATGTTATTAAGTTAAATACATGGTGACAGCATTTTTAATGGCTCTTCTCAAAATTAGTGAACTATTTTTTGAAAGAAATACAAATAAAAAACAAAATTAGAAGACTGAATTCTAATTAGTAGTTTTTATTGTAATTACTAGTCCTAAATTTTAGGTTTTCAGCAAGATTTTTGCCTGATATTTCTTTCCAGTCCCAGCAATATACCCCTTTATATATAGAATTTCTTGCGGCAATTTTTAAATCTAATAACTGCTCAATGCGCAGACAACAAAAGTTTTTTGTTTTTCTACCAAATCTCTTACCTACTTTACAATATTAGTATTCTTATACTTACGTTCGTTTATATTGGGCCGATGTTGCATACAACAAGATATCGACCTAACGTTTTATGCAACATTAGATCGTTGTTACAAATAAGATGATTTGCATCGCTACATTGAAAATTTATAGAGGAAAAAAAGAATGCATGATACAAGTATAAACATTTATTCATTTAACATAATTTCTCGTATTGCAAACACCAAACTTAAAACAAAAAATGACACATTGAGTTTTAAATAAAAAAATTCACTATAAAATTTATAGAGTAGTTTCGATATTGACTGAGCTACTTGTTATTGAATCGTGTTTAGCTTATGATATTTGATGCCCACGATTATTATTTTTTCTTCCGCTATCTCTATCACATGTCTGCATAAGCCATACTTATTTGACTTCACAGTTTCTGCAAAAAAAAATAGTTGTTTGTTTAATTATGCACCAAAGAAACATAACAAATTAAAAGTAATTCTGTAATTCAAAACTGAAAAAATAAAATTTTCTAAACCACTTACCAATAGCAACATATGCAATCAACATTTTTCCTATTCCAATTTTTTGTCCTCTTCCTGCATAGTTTAATTTTACTGCTAGGCCAAAACTATTCTTAGTAAATAACATATACAATCTCCTTCGTCTTTAACTCCAATTTGTGCCAAATAATTAACCTGCAAAAATACACAACCTGGCAATAATTAAAGTAACTTTTGTTTAGACTTAAATTAATATAAAATGTCATTTACAAAAAATCTTCAAAGAGTATTTTATTTAAAGTATATAAATTGTACTAAGATATTATGCAAAATGCATAAACAGATCATAAAAAAATATTTACCAACTATTTAAGTGTTTTCTTGTCTTTTTTCTTCCAGAGTATTTGAATTCTTCACTGCTTTTAATGGCAATGTCACTCTTTCAGGCAATACAATAATTAGCATACCTTTTTTACTTAAATTTTTATAACTGAATTTGATGTATTTTGTAGTTCACCAAGTTGCACTTTAATGCCTGCCCATTGTGCCAATAATACCAGCATATCTTTCAAGGATACAACTTTATCTTGAAACAATAAAGTTAATAATATTATTAAGAAACTTGACAAATAATTGCATATTATATTTAGAATTTATGAAAGTAAATACAACAATCACTAATAAAACAGATAAAATTAAAGACATAGGGGCAAATTTTTAATGATATAAATATATACTTGCTAATGGATTCATAATATTTTTATGAATTACGAAATTTGCAGGTGTGTATTCAATTTCTGGCACTGACACAAAACAATTCTCTTTAATGTTTAAGATACAGATTGCACTGTAAAACAAAAAAATTCATATTAAAACAATGTTTCTCCAACAGGGTTCGTAGCCAACTATTTATATAAAATTCACAATACCAAAATATTACAATAACACAAATAGCCAATTATTCATATAAAATGACTTTTTTGAAAAATCAGATGAATTTCCCTGAACATTTTTAACTATGGTTTTTACAAAATGTTTAAAATTACTATCTACTGTAATGGAACTGCTAAAATTGTACATGCTTTGAATGACAAAACTTATAAAACTTAGCTATTAGTTAAGTTGGATATTAGTATAAAGCTTACTATACATGTTAGTATGGATCTTATTATTAAGGATGACTGAGAATGAACACTAAGAAAAACATAGGTTTCAGAAAAAATAAATGGGTTGCACCAAAAAAAACATAGCTTAATTGAGCGCTGTATTTTAAAAAAGTGACAAGTCACAATATTAAAATTTTACAAGAGAATAAAAAACATTTCTCCTGTAAAAAAATTTATTTTTAGTTTATCTAAAAATTGTTTCTTTTATCTAAAAAAATCTTTATCTTATCTAAAAAAATCTTTATTTTATCTTATAATTTTATCTTTTCCTAAAAAAAAAATATTCTTTTTAAATAACCTCACTTTTAGAAAAAGTGTGATTTATCACATTTTCAAAATACAGCATTCAATTGAGAAACAAGTAGCTTCTTAACTAGAATTACTGATTTTTTCATGAAAAGAAATCATTCCCTGACTTGTCCAGTTTTCCACGACTTTAGCCAATATTAACAAACTTTCCAGATTTTCAAGGTACAGTACGGACCTTGTCCAATGTTTGTAAATAATTTTCTTTACATAGTTTAGTTCTGAATTTTAATAATACAATTTTTAAAAATAATATTATCTATAAAAATTAGGGATGTACCGAAGCTGAAATTTTGCCGAAGCCGAAGCTTCAGCCGAAGCCACTATATATGCTTAAAATTTAATCAGCATTCAGATCAGCAAGGGTGTAAAACAAAAAAAGTACCAAAACTAAGGTCCTTGACTAATAATATAGAAAAATCGTATAAAAATGAGGACGCCAGTCAGGGTTGCTGTTCCAGGCAGGGCAAAAGCTCTCAGCGCCCCTGTTTAAAAGTTTCTCATTATGTCGTTCTACTTTTTCTGTGTGCAAACCATATTAATGTTATATAGCATCTTTTCATGTGCTGTATATTGTATTTATATTTTTAATGCACCTTTTGTTAATAGAAGTGGATAAAAATCTCTGAACATTACTAGAGTAAATTTATCTTTTGCACTTGATCACTCTTTCTTTAAATAAACACTCTTAGCTGATCTAGTTGTATCTACAACATAAAAAATCTTAGAAACACACTTTATCTTTTTATTGCTATTTATTTCAATATCTATTTTTTACTTCTCTGTATTTTTTAAACGAACAATTTCTAAACTAAAAAAAACCCAAGTTAAGACCATTTTGGATTCCACTACAACTGTTGTGAACCTGCTGCTAAAAAAAGTACAAATGATAGATTTCTCTCTAACTTCTTTTTTACACACTTTTAAGTATTTTTTTTGATTATTTTTAACTTAACACTACATAACATTTTCTATAGCTTTTTTAATCTTTTATACTTTGAAATCTTAGTATTCATTCTTCTTCTGTCTCTATAATGGATAAATCTGCATCAGTATCTGAAATCAAATATTAACTATCTGTGATAAAAACTTCCAAAGTAATCTAACAACTCTGTAGAGTGAGCTTTAAATAAAATAATAAATAGAATACTTTATAAATTTTTTATTTATAATTATATTATTATTTACTTTATATTTATAAATAAACAGGGACTGAGCAAGCTGATATTTATTTGATTTAAATTGTTTATTTAATTTAAATAAATTTTGATGAAAAATGCTCAAAGTAATCAAAGCTTCATCCTTTAATTTATTTTAAATAAAATTTAAAAGTCATAATAAAGTCTTCATAATATCATAAGAAGAAACCAGAATATTGGTTTACATGTTTAATATATAAATTCAATTTAGAAGTATTCATAATATTAATAAAAGAGCAAGGATAGTTATTATCATTGTTTTTCTTTTTCTTTTAATTTATCTAGTTTTTGTTGGCTTTCTTTTTTCTTTTTTTATTCTCCTCGTTTATATTTCATTTGCTTTTCTTCCTTTTTTGTTGTTGAAAACTTTTTGTTTTTTATGTGTCACTCCATTGACTATTTTGTATCTATATAAGTGACACCTAACCAATTTCTGTAAATTTACAATGAAAATTTGTAAATTTTTTTCAAAATATTTCTACTTATTTATTATTATCCCCTACATAACAAGACACTTGAGAGTAAATAATACTAAGTATATGGTATAGACTCCAACTTTAACTCTGTAGTCCTAAATTTATAACTTTATTAGACACTGGCAATTAGCTTATTTTTATAACTTGTCCCACAGTAGCTTATAACTTTAATTACTTAAAATGTTTTGCCGAAGCCAAAGATTCGGCAAAAAATTGACCTGGCTTCGGCCGAACCGAAGCTTCGGCAAAATTGTCGAAGCTTCGGCACTCCAAAGCTGAAGCTTCGGTACATCCCTAATAAAAATATTGTTTTACCTTCATATATTAGATAAATTTAAATAAACATTTATATAATGAATAATAATGAACTACCAGCAACTATTAAAACTTTAAACTGATATGAATACTCTGTTATTGTTTTTTTTAACAGTTGATTTCAAAGTTGGTGACACCAACTTCGAAATCCAACAAAAAATTTTTGTTCTTTTATAAACTTAATTGTGCTTAAAACGACTAAAAAACCTGGTCAGTTTTTCGAAACTAAATATAATTTCCGTGGTCAGTATTCAAGACCAAGCCTGTCGTGTAGGCTTTGATATGTTTATTATTACACAATAAAATGCTAACTCTGACTTTTTGACCGTAATATATGAAAAAGTCTTTTAAATTGTAAAAGTTAAAGCTATGAAAAAAGATTTTCAATTATCAGACATAAAGACTTTTATATAAAAACTTACCATTTAATAAATTTTGTTCATTCAACTTCTCAGAGCAAACATTAAACTTCTGTAAAGAGTCTGGAGTTACAGGTAAATCCCAAAGTTTAATAATATTTTTAGTTTTATTATAAGAAATCGAGGATAAATCATCTACACCAAGATATACACAATTTTTTGTCTCTTTATTCTTTATTTTGGCTGGTCATTTTCGCTGTCTTTATTTTTTGTCTCCAGAGCAGAAGTTTAGCCTTCTGCTAAATTTAATCTAGTATTGCTCTAAAAATCTATAAATCAAATCATAAATAATTAAGTTATAACTAAAGTTAATGTTGTTAAAGCTTAAAATTATTAACTGTTGTACACAGACTAAATATGAAAAATTAAAAAAAAGAATAATGTCTCTATACCTCAGAAAGATGGAATATTAGAAAGCTCTACATAAGTAGAATATAAATTCTAGTAACATCACTTTTTGCACACTGTTTTAATATGTTAGTAGATGGGGTTTCACAATCAAACTCAGAAAAAATCAAACAAAAGAGACATTTAAAATGTAAAATATCAGCTTCTAACAACATCGATGCCACATATATATTATTGATACCTCTAATAATTTATCTTATAATAGCTATATAATCTAAACTATTATAAATAAGTTATGAAAAAAAATAATAAACTTATACTGTGTGACATTTCAAATTTTTGATTTATATAATAAAGACATTTAAAATGTCTTCTTTGTTAAATAAATCAAACATTTGAAATGTTTTATTTATTTAATAAAGATTATTAAATAAATCAAACATTTGAAATGCCAATACAGCAATAAAAATAAAAAAATAACTTTAAGATCTTACACAAAAATAATTTGATTATTGCCTTTATTGTTACATTAATAATTTAGATAGTAGTAAAAAATGTTTTACGCATTACGTTTAAATGTTAACAAATATTTAATTATTTAAAAAAACAAAACATAAAGTCACGAGAATCTCTTGAAGTTTATTTCTTATAAGGAACCTTTTAAGATTCTTAAAAGATTAATAAATATACCTTCTTTTTTTTACTTTTATAATTTAAAAGAATGGAAAAATAATATCAAAACTTTTTTTTATTCTGTCAAACGATGCCATTTTTAAAAGTGTTTTGCAACAAATTTTTAAGTATATACTAATCCGCAACTACATTCGCCGAATATTGGCTACGGTATAAATGTAAGAACAGCAAAATATTAAGCCAAATTGGCTAAATGTTGGCCCAACGTAGTACGATAATTGCAAAAAACCGATTAGTAGAATTGTAATATTACGCCAAAAAAAAAAACATTGGCTAAATGTTGGCCCAATATAGTACGATATTTGCAAAAAATCGATTTGCAGAAATGAAAATAATACGCCGAAAAAAAAACAGTGGTTATATGTTAGCCCAACGAAATAAACTTGCTAATGTTAAAACTTACGTTGAGCCAATGTAAGCTTGCTGTCTGAGCTGAGATGATACTGAAAATGAAGTAAATAGTTTGCTTTTAAGAATGACTTTAAATACCGCGATTAAAAAGCAATGATTTAGTAACCTTATAAGCTTTCTAGATGAAGCAAACTTGTAGAGAAGACCAGCTTGCAAAAAGGTTTGAAAGCTTTTGGTATGCCAAGAGTATTAGCCTTTACATAGCCGTTTTCATCTAATACACAATAGAATCTTTCAGTTAGAAGCAGTTAGCAAGTCAGCCGTAGAACAAGAAGATCGAAATTTGTATTGATTTTTATAGAGAAACTTATTTGCCTCAAGATGTTTGTCCTCAAGACGTTTGTCCTCAAGATGTTTGTCCTCAAGATGTTTATTCTCAAGATGTTTGTCCTCAAGATGTTTGTCGTCAAGATGTTTGTCCTCAAGATGGAATGTTTTAAATTTATTGATTAAAGACTCAAAGACGTTGCAAATAGTAAAGAGAAGACTGATGGGAGAAAAGTTTGAGTAAAGAGAAGACTGATGGGACAAAAGTTTGAGAGGTCATAATGTTCTCAAGAATTTTAAAGAATTATAACAAGATGCTATTTTTTAGCAGGTAGAAAAACAGTCAAGCACTTATTAAGTAGCTTTGAAAAAATTGAAGAGAGTCCTGGAGAAGACTTTTTAAAACAATGATATGTAATAATTTATTTGTTTAATTTATTTATAAACTATCATAATTTATTTGTTGATAGAATCAGTCTATCTGAGAACTACCACAGAGTTTGAGAAAATATTTTTACTAGACAGCCTCAGAGTCATTAAACTGAGTTTTAGACCTGTCTCCTCATTAGTAGATAACAGTAAAACTTAGCCTCTACCAAGGAGAGACATACAAAAATCAATGAGTAGAGTTAAGAAAATCAAGCATTCATCAAACCACAATTGGGCCGAACAAAGGAAAAACGGCCAAAAATCGAAAAATCTGCCAATCCATTTGAAATTTTACACAATTATAAAAAAGAGTATTCTAAATTGAATGAAAAAATAATTAAATGTTTTTTGAGAAAATTTTGAGCATTTCTTATGAAATAGAGTATGATAAGAATTTCTTTAGCAATAAATTGACATTTAGTAATTTTTTTTACTTTTTACTATATTATTTAAGTATATATTTATAGCATATAAAAAAAAACTTATGGAAAAAAAAGTAAAACATGCGTATTTATAAAAGGGATCGCGGTAACACAGGGGAGTGGTGAGGAGTGAAAGGCTGAGTGCCCCCCCCCCCCCACAACTTTTTACAAATTTTAAAAATAAAGTGTAAAATATTATATGAAAATATGAATAAGTTTTTTATATAAAGATAAAAACTCATGCTGCCATCTATGTTGCAAGCAAATAATAGAGAAAAGTTATTGTATGAAATATTTTGTTCAATTTTATTAATACTCGATTCGAACTTGCAACCCCTTGGGTATAGAGTTCAACACGATAACCACTGCGCCACGTCTGCTATTTTTATTATAAAAAATCATAACATCATCTTATTGATATATTTCAGAATCTACATTTGTTTCATACATGTGACTGTTTTCAAAATCATCTATATCATTTTCACTGTTAGAATCATCATCACAGTTTTCATTATTAATATTTGTATTTAAGATTAATAGTTCTCTTACTTCGGATGGCTTCTTATGTTTCTTGTACTTTTGAATTCTTTGTTGTAATCTTGAACTTGAAAGAATTGGATCTGAAGTCTCCATTGCACGTGTGAACACATCAAAGAAGTTGTGTCGGCGACTATCTTTTTGAGCATGATTGATTCTATTTGATCTAAAAATTTTATTTCTACTTTCTGAAGCTTCTTCAGATAACATGCCAACAGGACCAATTGAATTTGATATAACTTGTGAGCCATGTATCAAAAGTTTATGTAATGTGGGAGTCATAGGAAATTTTTTATATAACTTAACATACCGAGATGCTGTTGAGAAGCAATACTCATTAAATTTGACTGGGTCAATTGGAAATCGATAAAAAATACACAACAAAAGTATTCTTAATCTTTGAATAAGCTCCAAGTCGATGTCTAAAACTTCAGACAAGAGCTTCGGATCTTTGAATGCTCTTTTTGCAACGTTTCCTGTATTGCTATTGCCAACGCTTGATTTTGGCATGTCTATATGAATGTTCAGTTTGTTTTTGAATCGGCTTTGAATTTCAATCTTCCTTGCTTTTATTATTGCTTCGTTTTCTTTTCCATGCACTTGCCATTGATTTTCAGGCAAAACTAATTTATAAGAAATGTGTAACATTGCTTCGAAACAGCGTATATGCATGTGATGAATACTTAAACCATATTGTAAAGCTACTGGGTTAACATTAAATACTCCTTTTGTAAAATTTACCAGTTTGTTCATATCTTTTGAAGAACAACCACACGCAGTACATCGTTGAAACGAAGATGTCTTTGTAATAAATGCTTGAACCTTTCCATCTATTAACGTCAAATACAGATTAAATTCAACCAATAGTTTCTTTCCAGACTTTAAAATAATCACAATCTCTTCGAGTTCAGCAATTTCTTTATCATATTTCTCCTTTAATCGAATTACGTATTCTTTACTTTCCTTTGCAAATTCGATTCTCTGTGGACGGCAAAATCTAGTAGACTGAGGAGTTTGATTAGTCCATAAAATTTTTCCACAGCTTGTTTGCAATCTTAAAGGAATCATAGATAATCACAAATAAAGAACAACCTTGCTTTCTCTAAAGTTCGTTGTATCGCCTTTTTATATTTTTTATTTTCTGTGTTATAACTTGTTTTTCTTCTTCCTTTAGGTCTCTTTTAAGTTTTTCTTCACAACACAACAAGCATTTTTTAATCGCTAGATAATGTTTATCATTTTTTTTTATAATTGCAACAATTTCACTATACTTAATAACCATTTTTAAATGTATTTACACATTTCACGGTTTTATTTATCTTTGAACAATGCGTAAGGATTATGTGTTACTACTGCATTACTGCAGTAACCAATAATCCTAACAAAGTAATTATTGGTTATATAATTTTATATAATTATTGCAGTAACCAATAAAGTAATTATTGGTTACTGCAGATGGCATTTTTATCAGTATACTGAAAGAAATGCCATCTGTCTTTATTTTTAGATTTTTTTAAAAAAAAAGGCAAAAAATATTTTTTTTAAACGGAAAAACAATGAATCAAACAGTACAAGACAGACTAATTTTTTATTAAATTTGGTTGAAATAAGTTTCAAGTATTTATTGCAAGTTAGACTTCCACCGGCCATCAACAGCAAAATTATATCTCTAGCTTTTAAGTTATAAACCAACTAAAAGCGCTATAAATAAATTCTATAAAATAATTCTGCTTTGATGAAAAAGCTAGATGTAATTGGAAGGAGTGCACTAAAATCGCTTTTAAATGTTTCAAAACACAGTAAGAACTATACAAATTCGCATTTAAAATCCAGGAAATTTCAAAAAGTATTCAAAAAAAAATTAAACTTGTTTCTTCGTCTTCTTAATAATAAAACAACTTCAGGCATTATCTTTTCACAACTGAAACACCCCTTATTTCAAAATTCGTTTGTTGGCGATATCCAGGACCTATGCCGTTTTCGGATGATAAATATTCAAATTTTAATTCAAAATAAAAAGAAGATGAAAATAGCACTTTCTAAAAGTGAAGTTCTTTCCAAAGTTGAACAAACTTTGAAACATGCAATAGAGTGCTGGAATGCGAAAGAGCAAAGAGAAATTTTAAACAAGTTCTGGAGGAAAAAATTCTTAAGTGAAAATCACGAGAAATAACTTTCTTATTTTTCTTTTTTACCTTGTAAATTACATTGGGTGTTATATAAATGAAATAATAATAATAATAATAGTAAATATATTTTTATTGGAAATAAACTAAATTAGATTAACTTTATTGCATATATTGATAGACTTAATCATTATCTTTACATAGATATATAATTTAATATTCTTAAAACAGCAGTCACAAAGTAAATGTAATAAACTCAAAATAGGAATTTTAACACAAATTTCGGTCAGTTTGAGTTTGAGTCAAATGGTTACTCAACATCCAATTTTTTTTAAGTACAAACTAATCTGTTTTAGATGCAGCTGCAAGTAAGATTTAAAATTAACATTTAAAATTTTCAAAAATTTAAAACTTGATTTTTAGATTTTTGGCCATTTTTACCTTTGTTAGGCCCCATTGTGACATGTAATAAATATACACATGTAATGAGATTTTTAAACACAAAATTACAATAACTAACGGACATATTGTATATATTTTATGCATATAGACGGATTTCAAAATATGCAGTTGCGTATAAACTTTTGTTTTAGATGTGTTTTAACTTGTGTTACAAAGTTTTTGCATTATATAAGTGTTATAACTTATATAATGCAAAAACTTTTGTTTTATATAAGTATTTTTTCTAATTTATATATATATATATATATATATATATATATATATATATATATATATATATATATATATATATATATATATATACATATATATATATAATTGTTTTTTTTTTTAATTTTGTTTTGGTATTGTGATCATCGTCATCAGGTACATTACAAAAAATATTTAAGAATAATTGTGTTATACTTGATGACGCTTATTATGATTGATCGAAAACATATCACAATATAAATGTATATATATATTTCCTTAAAACTTATGTTAAATATTCTTAGTTCAATTAAATGCATCCTTTAAATGTAACCGAATAAGCTTTACATATTTAAATTATTACGAGTTTTCAATTATTTTATCTATAAAATTCTAAAAATATTTTTTTAATTACGCACTCACTCGTTAATAAATTTTGACTCTTTTGTACATTGAATTAATAAGATTATAAAATTTAACAAAAAAGATAAAAAACAAATAAAACTTCCAAAGGTCTTTGTCAAATGCAACCGTTGCATGTTCGCTTATTAAACAAATACTTTTGTTTTGTATTTTGCTCACTGTACGTAAATATTTCCAAAAACGACAGTTCAGTTCAGGTGGAGGAAGATGATAAAAATTTTTATTAAGTTATTATTAATATAATATTTCCACGCATTTTGTTATAATGCATTCTACCACAATTGTCTATCACTAGGCACAACAATCATCATCCTTTTATTATTTTTATCACTTTTAAAAAAATGTAATAAACAATGGTTGCCACCATCATACCCGGAAAAACTTACTTAACATCACTTGGCGTGACTACAAAAACTTTAATATTATTATTACTAATGCAAATACACTACCAATATTGGTAAATAGTTCTTTTTAAAAATATCAATATTTTACCATGAATTTAAAATCCAGAAAGCTTGCGTTATAAGTACATCAGCGGTTGTTTAGGAAATACAATCATTAAAAAGCTGTCCGGGAACGGTCAGTACAAGGATGACCAGGGTATTATATTTATTTATAAATTTTTATGGTTTAAAACAAAGATTTTTGTAAATATGATTTTTAATTAATATTGTCTAGTTTATCAATTTGCTTCGCTCACCTAAGTAATCATGTCTGAAACTTTTATTATTATCTCGCAGATGAAGTTACCAATCAGATTACTTTTTAAGGAATGAGTTCTTTTTAAAATGATAAAAATCTGATGCATACTTAATAAGTTTAAAATACTTCAAATTTAAGCTCAAGAAACACGAGTTATCAAGAACTCCATCATAAAGATTTCATGTTTTTTTACATTATTTGATTGCAACTTTTTTATACATCGACCAATTTTAATGTTTAGAAATTTTGTTTTTTTACTATTTTGTTTATGAAACGAAGTTTTAACATTATTAACCTAACTTCATTTATGATTGCTCGAGACAATTTATTATCAGTTATTTTTTAAATAAATTAATGTTGACATGTTATCTACATGATTGACGATAGTAATTAAGTAAAGTTAGTAACCAAGACAACCTTAAAATGTTTTTAAAAGGTGTTTTAGTGATGTATTGATAAATAATTTACAAATAAATTTCAATAATTCATAAACATGGGTAAAAAGGTCCGTAAAAAGTTTACTTTTTTTACTGATAACTTCTTAAAGATTTTCTTTAAAATTAAAATTATTTAAATTATAAGCGAATGCATTTTTTTTTTAATGTTTTTTATTATTTATATACAGTTAAAAGCATTCGAAAACTTACAAACTTACGTGTGATTATACATGTTTATAATGTTATACACACACGCGCGCGCGCGTGTGTGTGTGTGTGTGTGTGTAACTATATTTGTCAAAATATTATTTATTATTAGGTGAGTGACGTTAACATCGACGATTTATTAGACGATGAAGGATGGTCATTATTAAACGAACTTACAGAAGAAGAACTAGAATTGCTAAATGCTGATTTTGATCCACAGGTAAGTACTTACAATCAGACATATTTGATTTAACTTTGAAAAGATTTTAAAAAATATAGTTTTAAAATATTTTTTATGGAAATAGTTGTTTGTTCTTTTTGGGATTTTTAATTTTAAGTTTTTTAGCGTTTTTTTTTTTTTTTTTTATGTTTTAGCACAAGCAAGGCGAAAAATATTTTTTAAAGTGAAACTATTATGATCTGATACTTTCCAAATAGGTTTTTGTTTCAGTTTTATTTGAAACAAAAACCTAATATATATATATATATATATATATATATATATATATATATATATATATATATATATATATATATATATATTTAAATATATATATAAATATATATATATATATATATATATATATATATATATATATATATATATATATATATATATATATATATATATATATATATATATATACATATATAAATTGTGACGCATTTAATACTCATTTCAGCGGCATCACAAATATTTTTGCCTTTTTGTCGAAACAATTTATTTTAATTGTTGTAAAAAAAAATTTTGTGATAAAAGCAATGAAAAATTCTATTTAAGTATTATCTTTTTTAAGTATAATTTTTAGTTTATCAACAGCTTAAAAAAATTTATCATTCCAAATCAAAACAAAAATTATTTAAAATAAATAGCCTCTACTCTCACACAAAATTAGTTTAAATTAAACAATTGCCTCCACTCTCCTCCACTTTCCACTCTCAAAAGATGCCCCTGAACGAGCTCTTTATATACCATAATAAAATAAAAAGTATCATAAGATATAATTAATAAAAACATCTTAATTATATTATATTGTTTATAAAAAAAAACATTAAAAAAAAAAAATTTGTATAACCTTTTTTCTAAAGAGAGGGAATCTTAGAAAACTTTTTTTCTCGAGTGCTCAACAACTAATATCTCGAGTGCTCAACAACTAATATCTATGACTAAGCTCTATGATGGATAATGTATATTTTAATTTCTTTATCTTATAGAGTTTGCTAGCCCCCCTGAACGGAAGAAAAGGTGAATCTACTCAAAATGGACCTATGTTCAAAAAAGAAGACTTAGTCGAGAATCTTGAGCGAATTGTAAGTGTTCATTAACAAACAAACGCACGCACTCTGATTACATTCACCCACCCCCTTTCTATATAATATAAAATAGTATTATATAGAGAAGGGTATATATATACATATATATATATATATATATATATATATATATATATATATATATATATATATATATATATATATATATATATATATATATATATATATATATATATATGTATATATATATATATATATATATATATATATGTATATATGTATATATATATATATATATATGTATATATGTATATATGTATATATATATATATATATATATATATATATATATATGTATATATATATATATATATATATATATATATGTATATATGTATATATATATATATATATATATATATATATGTATATATATATATATATATATATATATATATATATATATATATATATATATATATATATATATATATATATATATATATATATATGTATATATAACTTATTTATGTTAAAGGTTGCTGAGAGCATACCGGTTATAAAAAATGAAAAAATTCGTATTAAAGAAGAAGTAAAGAAGCAAGTAAAAGAAGAAAAACTTAAACGTCAATATTCTAAAGATCGACCTGCACTTGCACCTCAAAGAAGTGTATGCTTTTTATATTTTTCATAAGAGGACTTATTACACTGAATATTATAAATTCAGTAATATTTATATTCAGTTATTATTATTTGATATATTCTGGCAACTGAACTGTTTATTCTGGTTGAATATCATATCCTGAAACAATACTAAAATTGGTTATAACAATACAATTATTAATAATGGTCACCAGAAGTTGTTTTATTTATTAACAATAATTCTAACCAGAAGTTGTTTTATTTAGATTGCGCTCACTGACGAAGAAGAAGAGCTTTTGAACAATGCAACTGAAGAAGAACTTATTGAAGCTGCAGGTAACTTTTATATTAAATTTTATTTTAGTTTTAAGTTAAGAAACTAAGAACTAGGTTGTCTGATGCTGCATAATTATGCATTTTAATTACATTTTATTGTCCGCCATTTTTTATGCACATTTCATTTTATTACCCGCGTTTTACATTTTATTACCCGCGTTATAGAGGATGTTAAGCAAGATTTCACAAGACCTTGCCATGGCTTTAAATTCGAAAACCAAGATCGTCTTTTGGCTAAAACGGATATGAGTTCTAGTTTATACGATCAACACGCACCGCATCGATTTCACGACAAATTCAATAATCTTATTGCATGCCAAGAAAATCAATCAGATAATACATATTCGATAAATGACGAAAATTTTAAGAAGTTAATGCAATATCATGTTAAAAAAAAAAAACGTAAAAAGATAAATAAATCCAAATTAAGTCGGATCAAAAAGTATAACAATTTTGTTTTACAGTACAACAGTAAGATTGATTCTGAAAGACTGCTAAATAAATGCGACGTAAATAGAAATGCTGATATTTTTGTTAATTGTGATGTTTTCGGAGATAATGCTAATGATGTAGTCAATAGAGATAATGATTATAAAAATGGTTGTAATAAAGGAAGAGACGGAGATAAATTTATTGAAGATAAAATTTTTAACTCATCTAAAAACGATTCTCTTGTCTATAGAAAAAACAAAAATAATATTAACGATAAGGTACATCATAATAAAGATAATACTATTACAGATAAGCCATGCCAAATGAACTTAAACATATATATTAATAACAGTAAAAAAAGTAGTGCGAAAGAAAAACCATCTAAAGTACACGGGAAAAATTTATCAGGAATTCTTACAAATTTAGGGGAAGCAGTTACTCAGGTTAATTTTAGAATTGACATTAAATTGAAGGCCGATCAAACTGGAATAATAAGCACTTTGACTCGTTGTACTGTTCACCCGGAGCAAAATAATGGAGACAATTTTAATTTAAAGCAAAGTAATTGTGCGACCAAAAAACCAACTCAAAAGGATATCACTCCATTAAAAAGTCCAAACAAAAGAGCTACCTATGAAAATGAATCTCGTGCTAAACGAGAAGATAGATCTGGAAGGCAATCATGTGACTCGGGAATTTGTCAAACTCCAACAACCTTTGACGAAATTTTTTTTGATGATGGATACGGTACTCTTCAAAATAGTTATGCAGACGGAGAAATTTTTGGAGCTTTTAATGATGAACAAAATGATTTTAGTCTAAAATCTGACAGCCAATACAGAAAAAATTCAAAGTTGGATTTCCAACATCAAGGAAATAACATTAAAAAATTATCCAATAACATCACAAGTATGAACACATTTGCAAACTCACGTGATTCATCTCAATATCAGAAACTAGAACCAATCAACAACAAACAGTCTAACTTAAGTTCTTTAAGCTCACAATATAGCGTAAAAGCAAATCAAGTACAAAATTCCAAAAATTTATTGCATTCCGATATAATAATTAAACCAACAAGTTTATTGGAAGAAACTTTAAAAAAGAGAGAAAATGAATCAATAGTAAAAAGGTGCGATGAACTAAAAATAGAAAAAGAGACTAAAAATTACTGTGATAAAACAGATCGGGAAACTTATTCTTTTAATAAGAAACAGGGCATACAACATATTGATTGTAATGACGGGATAAAAGATCTTGACGAAGTTAGAAGCAAATTAAAGAAAGTGAGAATTGATTCTGAACAAAAAACAAATACGAAAATACCTTATGATGAAAGACTGCCTAAGTCGAACATTTTAGTTAATGATGAAAATATTAAAAGAAGTAACGACACTTCTAGCCCATTGTATAAATTGCTTCAGCAAGATAAGCAAAAGAGAGAAAGTGAAAAAGTTGTTGAAAAGGTTGTAGAGGCTGATCATCGCGGAGTTTCTGCTGCTTTATTGCAGCAAGGTAGGTTTGTAAAAATGAAGTGTGCATTTTGCCTTTATTTTAAATATTTTATTTATTGGTAACTTTAATAAAATGTAAAAACTTTTAAACAAGCATCATTTTTTACCTAGTTCTTAAAAATTGTTCATTTAATTTTAATTAGTATATATGTTCAATTGGATCAATTAATTGCAGTTACTTTTGTGCAAAAAGAATTTTATATATATATATATATATATATATATATATATATATATATATATATATATATATATATATATATATATATATATATATATATATATATATATATATATGTATATATATATATATGTAAATAAATATATATATATATATATATATATATATAGATATATATATATATATATATATATATATATATATATTTATATATACATATATATATATATATATATATATATATATATATATATATATATATATATATATATATACATATATATATATATATATATATATATATATATATATATATATATATATACATATATATATATATATATATATATATATATATATATATATATATATATATATATATATGTATATATATATATATATATATGTAAATATATATACATATATATATATATATAGATATATATATATATATATATATATATATATATTTATATATACATATATATATATATATATATATATATATATATATATATATATATATATATATATATATATATATATATATATATATATATATATATATATATATATATATATATATATATATATATACATATAAATTATAAATAAAAATTATTTTGTATTAATCGTTCAGCTCTGTTAAAAATGAATGGCATTTTAACCAATGAGCAAATTAGCTCTGTTTGGGCAGGAGAGAAACCAAAGGGTTCCAGCATCCGTACAACATGTAAGTTTTTCGTTTTTTTCCCCCTAAATCATCAAACTTTTATTTTATATATAAATTAACTATTTTTAATTTAGTTTAATTAAAAGTTAGTTAAATATGAATTTATAAAAATAGTAGTTATATTGTGCTTAACAACAGTAATTTATTAACCAATGGCAATTAAACAATTAATTAATCAATGGCAAATTAAACAGTTAAGAATTATCTTACAGGGTTTTTTTTTAATTTCAATTAGGAAATACAAAGCTAAAATGGAGTTTAAAATATGAAATATTTTGAATATATTTTGAATATATTTTATAAATATATGAATATATTTTGTCTTTGTTCTTGTCAGAGTTTTGACAGATTAGAAACAGAGGATTTCTATTGGTTCATTTAAAAAAAATCTGAAAAATCAAAACATTTATTTGTTCGATTATATTTACGTCGTTTGTTTTGCCAAAATTTGCGCTGAATAAACCTTAGAAACCTAAAAAGAAAAACCTGTCTAAATGTGGGCAAATTGGTTTTGCATTAAGAAAACATTTCTTTAAGCAAGACTGAAATTTCAAAATATATTTAGAATTTCATTAAAAAATTATCAGGTGTTAAGAAAAAGTTGTAGCTATATTAATAAGGATTTATAATTTAAAAACTAATTTCTCTCACAAGTTTCTCCCTCATCGTTAAAACTTTCTCCCAATTTCTCCCACAATGTGGGTGATTCCTGATAATATTTTCGATAGTACTTTTGTTCCCAGATTTCAATTTGCACTTCTTTAGAAAAGCATTTTTATATCATGTAAGCAGGAACATAAATTCGACGTTTAAAACTGTCAAGTTACTTAACTCGAATACCAAAAAATTTTCAATGAATAATTGTTATGCTCTATAAACAATTATTTCATTTCATAAATAATGGTTATGTTGCATAGCTTAAGTAATGCTAAACATTAACAACTAAAAGTTTCATATTTGACCTTATCAAACGTTGCACGATGTAATCTAACATTTTACGATGTCATCAAATGTTATTAAAATATTATTAAGTTAGTAAAAATTTAAAGAAATATAGTTTAAAATTATAATTATGTTGAAAATGTGTGTTTTTATATCTCAAAATAACCATCAATTGAAATTTTTAAAAGCATCGGTGAAAGCAACAGAGCAACGGAAATGCATAACCCAAGCTGACGAAGAAACAGAACTCGATATTGTAGAGCTCATGAGGTGTTGTCGCGAGGATACAGATGATTTGTTTTATATTTGTATTAATAACCAACCGAATTTAGAGCGGAGTATCAAGTTAGAAGTCATTAAAACGGTTGAGCGTTCATCAAAAGTCAAGCACCTTTCAATGGCAATGACTGGTCTAATTGATTTTGAAGTGAAAGTAATTAAATAATTTAAATAGTCATTTTAATGCTCGCAAAATATATAAATTTTTAACTGCATAAGTTAATACTAATATTAATATCATTACCATTACTATTATTGAAATTCTTTTATTTTTTTTGAACACAATAATACGTTTAAAAATTATTTTTTTATCAAATTTTATTTTCAAATATTGTTTTTTATGTTTGTATAGTTTAATATTTTATAATCTAATCTTAAGGAGCTCGCAAATGCATTACGTTACAACAGTGTTATGGAAACCTTAAACTTAGAATCAAACATAATTACTATGCATGGAATATTGGTGGGTATTTTTTTTTTTTCGTTTTTTTTTTCTTCACTTTTGTTGTGTAAAATCAAAACTGGCTTGCGTAATCATTAATAAAATAGCAAATTTTTTTTTTTTCTGTTTTACGACTTTGACTATTATATTTACTTTTTTTGTAATTGATTGAAAACTATTGAAGAATATTTTGCTAAGTTTTGATTCAATGCAACGAATATATATAAGGACAAGTTTTATGTGAAAAAAAATACTTGGAAATATTTGGTCAAAAATCGTAAATTTGCCTAAATTCTAGCAAATATAAAAAAAAATCGTGTTTTACCCATTTTTTATTTGCTCCATTTAATTTTTTATTATATTTTGACGTTTTTAAATGTTGTAAAAGTTCGTAGTTTTCATGCTTCATGTGTCATCTATGGTATCGGGATTTGTTTAGGCTTTGATGTCTGAAGTTGGTCGTCATCCTTCACTTCGAGAAATAAAGATATCTAATCAAGTAAGTACCACAAGAAAGTATTTGAAAACATTAAACGATTTCTTATTGTTTGCTGCACTTTTTTTTTGCAATAGAAACAACCGTTTGGTTTACAAGGAGAAGAGTGTATGGCAGCGGCAATCGACAAGAATGAAAATATTATAAAATTTGGTTACTCTTTCACGCAAGCTGGACCAAGGAACAAAGCTGACAGAGCTATTATTAGACATAATGAAAATCGTAAGTTTTACTTAATTGTATATAGACTGTATGCCACCACCTGATACGTGAATCCGTGATAATACGTTGATACACGGAAGCTTGTCAATTTTTATTTTAAAAAACTATTAAAAACTTTGCGCACTAGTTCGCCAACGTCGAAAAAATGGAGAAGATGTTTATGATCTAAAAGTTGTTACAAAAATGCGCGACGAATGGCCTCAACCTTGGATTAAAGTAAAAGGTCGTCGTGGTCTTGAAAAACTTATTGAAAACAAGGTTTGTTTTTTTGTACAACATGAAATTTAATAACAAAATTTTTTTTTACCTTAATTCCTTAATATACCCATATGAGTATACCATTTTCGTATGTATTATACTGATATACACATATTCGTATGTATTATACTGATATACACATACTAGTATGTGTTATCCTGATATACACATATTCATATGTATTATCCTAATATACACATACTTGTATGTATTATCCTGATATACACATACTTGTATGTATTATCCTGATATACACATACTTGTATGTATTATCCTAATATACACCTACTCGTATAAATTATCCTGATATAGACATACTCGTGTGTATTATCCTGATATACATATACTTGACCGCAAGGACTTCTTGGGGCTTATATATTATTCTTATATTATATATATATACTATATATATATACCTGATATATATATATATATATATATATATATATATATATATATATATATTATATATATATATATATATATCTTTACATATTCAGAGCAGCTGTGGCGCAGTGGTAGCGCACTTGCCTCAGAAACGTAAGATCCGTGGTTCAAACCCTATCTTTGGATAAGTTTTGCGACATCGGTTGAGAAGGAGGCGTGAACTTTCTATTAAATGCTCTTCCGCGGTGCTCTGTGATAAGTCCGCAAGGACTTCTTGGGGCACCTAAAAAATTAAAAAAAAAAAAAAAAAAAAAAAAATACATATATATATATATATAATATATACTAGAATAATAACTTAGAAGGGCGCGAAATTCCCTAAAATATAAAATTAAAAAAAGTAATTACTTGAAAAAATATTTTTATGATAAAAAAAAATAATAACGTTGATAAAAAAAATAATAACTAAAACTGCGCGTTAAATAAACTCAACCTATAAAAGTTCATTTACTTAACAAAAGAGTGCTCTTTAACAATAACATAGTTGGTTTTTATTAAATTATCTTTTTTTAATGGAGTACATTCAATACTAGTTTTATTTATACTTTTTTTACTTCGAGACTATATAGACACTACCATCTTTAGAGAATAGCGTTAAAATACTTTCTACAATCATTATCTTGCGCTGAATTTAAGAAAAAAAGAAAATAGCACCTAGAAAGTGATGAAAAACTACAAAATTGTTTCAAGAAGTGGTTGGTTACAATCTTTGCGATGGTTAAACAAATTATTTAAGATAATATTTGCATTGAGATTTATTAAATAAGCAATTTATTAATTAAACAACTACAATATACAATATTATAAAAACAATATTATACAATTAGAGCTGGGATAGCTCAGTTAGTTAGAGTGCTGCTAAAATTCGGAATTATTATTTGAATCAGCAAGATTGCCTGTTCAAATAATAATTCCGGCTGACTACTCAACGAATGAATAGTACCTTGGTACAAAGGGAACTCGTCTCGATTAGTTCTGCTATTAAGACGTTTTTTCTCGACTAGTAAATAAATAACCTAGTCGAGTAAAATAACATTTGCTTCGTTCTTGGTCTAGCATGGGCTAGACCAAGAACGAAGCAAATGTTTTCCAAACACGCAATTTAGTTGTCAAAATCATATAGATTTTGACAACTAGAATGCAACACTTCAGCACAAATTGGCATAAAAAAGTTCTTTACAATGGTGATCAAACTTGTTTGCTATTAGTTGCTGTACAGTAATATCAAAAGTTTATTATTTGTTTTGCTTTTTGTTATTTCTACAACGAAAACCAACAATTTCTTAGAAGTTTCAATAAGATTTTGGGATCGGAAAAAACAAACCCCAAGAATTCATAAACACGAAAACAACATTGATCACCAAAGATGCTTGAAAAACTCAAAAAAAAAATCTTAAAGTAGGAAAGACCATGGATTCTTATCTGCAGAAAGTTATCAATGGAGAAATAAAAAAGTTGAGAAACATTTTGAAAGTGATTGTTGACTTAATTTTGCTTTGTGCAAAAAATTGTCCTTCGGGGCACAACAAAAGTCGTCGGTCAACAAAACAATGAAATTTTTCTGAATTTGTTTTGAATAATTACATAAATTAAATTAAGTTCAATTTCAGTCAGAAACAGCATGTTTCAAATATCAAACTGCTGTAATGATAAAAAACTTTAAAAAATTTATAAATATTCATTGACTGATGCTTATCCTAACACGGCAATCGCTATTCGTATCTTCTTCACCATACTATTCAAAGTTGCTACGTTTGAAAGAGGTTTCAATAAACTAAGGCTCATAAAAAACTACACGAGATCAACTATAGGGCCAAGAACGTTTGTCAAGTATGCGCCCACCCTTGATTATTGTTGACATCATTAGTGAATTTTCCTCAAATTAAAAAAGGCGATTTCACTAATGATGTATCAAAATCAATTAAAAGGTCAGAAAAGTGAACTTGAACTGAAGTATTATATATATATATATATATATATATATATATATATATATATATATATATATATATATATATATATATATATATATATATATGAAGGCTTTTTTTATTGTAGCCCTGGGTTCATACTTTGTCTACATAATGGTGCTTAAATCTTAAATTGATTTTCTCAAAACAGCAAAAGTGTGACTCTGATCGTTCTTCCGTTGAGGCCTTCATATATATATATATATATATATATATATATATATATATATATATATATATATATATATATATATATATATATATATATATATATATATATATATATATATATATATATATATACTATACTTATATATACTATATATATATATATATATATATATATATATATATATATATATATATATATATATATATATATATATATATATATATATATATATATATATAGATCATTAGGAAAGTTCTTAGGATTCCCATACATGAGAAAAATTAAAAGAGTTTTTTTTAATTTTATTTTATTAAATGTTCAAAATAATGTCCATCATTATATATAAAAAAGTTGCATCGTTTTAAGCCATTTGAGTAACGTTTTTTTATACTCTTCTTTGGGTGTACTTTCAAGTAGCTTCGTTATGCGTGTTTCTTTGCTTTCGACGTCAGTATCATCATCAAGATATAATTTTTATCAAGTCGAATAGCTAATCGGAGGGAGCTAAGTCTGGTGAGTATGGTGGGTGGTGAATTATTGTAATTCTAGCTTGGTTTAGGCAATTTGTGACAATTTGAGTTACATGGGATCGAGCGTTATTATGGAGAAATTTGAAATTAGTCCTTGTTTTAGGTCATTGTTTATTTATTTCGCATAGTAATAGTGTCTCCCTTTCCAACATAACCAAAATGACCAACACCTGTTGTTTTGAAAAAGATGTAGAACATGCTTTTTGGCTGAAACCTATCGCAACTTACTGTAGTTCTAGGACTTTCACCTTCATGAACCCATCTAACGTTAGCTGACTTGTGTCCAACTTGCCTCAAATAAAACCACAATTCATCCTCTGTAACAGTATCACATAACCTCCATGAGCCGTTTTTAAAAAGAGCTAAACTTCCCTTACATGCCTCAACTCTATTCTTTCGATTTTGATCGGTTAACTAGTGGGTATCGAACGTGATGTTAGTTTTCTTTTTTTTAAGTGCGTTGTGAATGATTTCGTTGATTGTAAAACGATTAATCAATGTCAGGGCTTGCATGAGGATTTTCTTCAATAATAGCTCGCATACGTTCAATATTCTCAGTTGCATATATAGTTTAAGGGTGTCCTGAGCGAGGATCATTCTCAAGACTCTCTCTCTACCATCTTTAAATAAAGTAGCCCACTTGGCAACTGTACTATATTTTGGAGCTTGGTCACCATGAACTAAAAGCAATTCAACGGTTATGGCTTGTGCTGAAACTCCAATTAGAGCATGAGTTTTAATATATGCTCGATATTCAAGTTTTTCCATTTTTAAATTTTTTCTTTCAAACGAATATAACAAAATTTAAATAACTTTTTTAATAAACATTCAAATTATTTTAACAAGTACATAAAATGTTCATAGTTAAACACAGTTTAAGATGATGTATAAATATTTAATTATTTCCTGTCTTATTGTAACTTTATAGATAAAGTTCTACGAACTTCTCTAACAAACTAAGTATATATATATATATATATATATATATATATATATATATATAGTATATATATATATATATATATATATATATATATATATATATATATATATATATATATATATATATATATATATATATATATATATATATATATATATATATATACTTAGCACAATGAAAAATAAAAAAGCTCTTAATCATAAAAGCATAATGATTAAGAGCTTTTATTTAACAAGCAACTCCTTTATATTCACCTCCCATAAATCCTGCACTATGATACCCTTGGCCTCTACAATTTTGAATATCAAGTCCAAAAAGTCTCTTGAAGTGTATCAAGTAAATTTAGAGGCAGACTTGATGTATCAGTCTTGCAACCAATAAATCTTAGGAAGTTCTTGCAAATCTCATTTTTTTGAATTTACATATCTTAAAACAAGTGACATTTGTTCAGTATTTGAACAGTCAACTGTTTCATCGCAAAGAATTGAAAAAGAATTTAAATGCTTAACATTTTTTTGTTAAAGCTACCTCAATTGTTTTTCCACGAATTAACAAGTTGGTTTTGGGTAATTTTGATATAAAGGTTGCATTTTTTGGACTTGAAAATAGATGATTAGCTAATATTTGATCAACAGCATCAACGCGAAATTTTAAAAGCTGTACGAAATTACCTCTTTTAACCTTTCCAACCAAGAAATATTATTGTTTTAATTATTGGAACAAATTTTTTTCAGTTATCAGAAAAAAGTTTTAAACGAGAATTGTTTAAATCAACCTTAATAATATTACTTTTGGAGTTGCAAAGTGAATGCAATGAATTAAATGAAAGCATAGACCTTTTATGTAAAACACATCTTTTCTCATTTTTTTATAAATCATGAACACCATTACCCCATTCTTGATGATGCTTAAAAACTAAATTTAGTACTCCAGACTTGTTTGGAATACAAAGTACAACACACACATAGCAAAGTACAAGGAAAATATTGAGCACAATCTTCTTTGCTAAAATAAGCTAACCAAAAAAAGTGGCTGAGCCATTCAATTTAAAAGATCTTTTGGTATTAGTAGTCTATTAAATATCGGTTAAATAGATATATTGGAAAAACAAATATAGAATTAAGATAAAATACTTTGTTTACCATATCTAACAAAATTGCATCGTTTTAGCCAGCGGTTAAAAGTTTACCATGGGTTAAATATGTTAAAACATCATATAAAGTATTTGAGTCTTTATATAAAGGAATATTAACTGAGTTGGAATCTAATCACTCAAAAAATTTAGAATCTACAAAAGTTCAAAAGGCAACTCTAAAAAAGCATTGTCTTTTTTAAAGTTAATTTTATATTGGATTTTGACACGTTTTGCAGAATTAACTTTTTCTGTAAAAGAAACATCACAAGAATTGTTTTTTATTTGTTTCAGTTTTAAAACTAATAAAGTGGAAAGGATAAGTAAAAATAAATGAAAAAAAGTATATAAAACAAGATCAGT
>NC_061168.1:40076560-40224060 GCF_022113875.1 Hydra vulgaris
TGAAGAAACAAAATTTTCCGAAAAGGCTGGTAATAAAGAGAAACTTCCGTTAGATAATAAAAATGTGAACAATAAAAATGATGTTTCTTATATTAAAAGTGATTCACCTGAGGTCAAAAAAGTAGAAACTAGTAAACTAAATGAATACAGAGAGAGGAAAAAAGAAGAAGGAGCAAAAAAGTTAGCAGAAGAAAAAGGAAAAAATGAAGAAACTGAAAGTAAACAAAAACCATCGTCAGATAACAAAAACGTTATCGATAAAAACGACGTCCTTTTATCAAAAAATAACTTGCTTGAATTGAAAAAGGGAGAAACTAATAAACTTGGTGAAATTAAAGATGCAAAAACAAAAGATTCAGTAATTGAAAGAAAACAAATTACCAATAATAACGATGTTTCTTTTACAAAAAGTAAAATCCCTGAAATGAAAAAAGAAGAAACTGATAAACTTAGTGAATATAGAGAAAAAAGAAAAAAAGAAGAAGAAGCTAAAAAAATCATTGAAGATAAAAAAAAAAGTGAAGAAACTGATAAAAAACAAAAACTATTGTCAGATAACAAAAACCTTACCGATAAAAATGATGCGTCTCTTACAAAAAGTAGGCCATTTGAAGTAAAAAATGATGAAGCTAATAAACTTAGTGAATATAGAGAAGCAAGAAAGAAAGAAGAAGATAAAAAACTAGCAGACGGAAAAAAAAAATTAGAAGCTGACAAAAAGCAAAAACTGCTCCCAGATAATAAAACCTCTGTTACCACATCAAAAGATGTTTCCGGGGAAGCCAATGTCATTAACACAAAAGATGTCTCTGGGGGTAAAAATAACTTTGTCACTCCCGGAACAAAGGTAATTGCTGATGTTTCCAATAAAGATAGTAAATCTTTTGTTACACCTACAAACGATAACATGATGGCTTTAAATTCAAATATTAACACAGTTTCTTCTAATGTAAAGAGTGAATCTCCTGAAGTAAAAAAAAGAGGTTATGATAGACTTAACGAATATAGAGAAAGAAGAAAAAAAGAAGAAGAAGTTAAAAAACAATCGGAAAGCAAAAATAAGGTTGAAGAGGCTGAAAGAATTACTACAGAACCTAAAGAAGTAAGAAAAAAAGAAGATCAGTCTAAGACAATAAAACCAAAGGAAGACGAGTCTAAAAGAGTCTCAGCAGAAAATGTTTTGTTAAATGCTGAGTCGGGTGCAAAAAAAGTTGATTCAAAATGTCAAGTACTTCCAAAAGATGAAAAGAAAGTTATCGTGGAAGACGATATTAATGTGGAAACAAGAAATGTTTGCAACGCATCACCTGGTATGGCTTCAACAAATAATTTTACAAACAATGTTGTTACAGATATTTTTTCTGGTCGCACAGATGATAACAATGAACCAAGGTTAAGTCTAAAAGAAAGAATGGCAAGAAGAGGAAAATAGTAAAAAATAGTTTGATTTGAGTATTTCAATTTTGGATTTAAACTTTGTGTTTTGACTGGAGACTTGTATAGCATTGAGTTTTGCCTACATATGAGTCAGCTAGATAACCAGTTCTAACAAGTCGGGTAATTTCTCTCGCCCATTTATAAAGTCGTCCATTCAAAAACTCGCCCATTCAAACAATTGTATAAAGTTAATTTTATTTCACGCGGTTTTCATAATTTGTAAATATTTTTAAAAGAAAAAATTTCCCCATTTTTTTACTAAAAATAGTTTATTGTTTGCTTTCTTTGTTTGCTTTACTTAATTCCAATGTAAGTTAAAAGTCAAGGCTATTTTTTTATAAGATTTTGAAATTCTTTTCAAAAGGTTTCATTGATTTACTGATTAAATAGAGCATTTTCAAGCGTTATTTGTAATTGAAAAAAAAAGAAGAAAATAATTCGATAAGTCTGCCTGGATTGTACATATATATACAAACATATTTAGTTAGTATAAAAAGTATAAGTAATTAAATAAAATATAAAAACGTAGTAAAATTTAAGAAGTGAGTAGTTTTTAATCGATTTTTTGACTATTTTATTTTTTTCTGGCGTTTGCGTAGAAATGGCTTGTTTGTGCGATTTGCTACAATATATTTTCTACAGAGATTTCATTTTAATAGCGTTTACAACGTTTTTGGTTACCCACAAATTATACTTACCTCAGTAAAACAGTGTGCCTATACTTTGACTTAGCAGCGAAGAAGATCGGCTTGTTTTATGTCGATTGATTAATCTGGCTTATTAACCAGGATTAAGTCTAGTGTATTTTTTGATTCCTTCTATAGGTTGGAAATGTTATAAGTAGAATAAATTTTATTTAGAGAGTCTTGTAATGTGCAATCTGTTGGCAAGTCGTTTGTACATATACAACAGTCACGATACCATAGGCCGGCGCAAGTAGGTGTCACGTGGGGGGGGGGGGGGGGGGGTTTGCCAACTTTTGCCAACTTAAAAAAAAAAAGTCCTCGTTTTTTAAAATTTGATGACTACCATAACAACATTTGGGGGGGGGGGGGGGTTTTGCTAACTTTTGCCAACTTAAAAAAAAAAAGTCCTCGTTTTTTAAAATTTGATGACTACCATAACAACATTTGCCGGCTGACTGTCCAAGTTTACCGATTAAATTGTGGAAAGGGTCTACTAACTTGTCAAAAAGAGTCAAATTTGCCGACTAAATGAACAAAAAAATCATTGATAGGGGGGGGGGAGTGTCACACCCCTATCGCGCCGGTCTTGACAATACCAACTCAAACGCCGACGTTTAAGTACATAATGTTGCTGAGGTTAATATTTCCACACGCAAGCGTTTAAATAAATTGCATTTCTCAAAGGCTGTGTTAAGTTTTTTTTTATCATTGTTGAGTTTTTTAAATTGTGAGGGCAACAGATACAACCCAAGAGAATCAATTCATCGTAAAATTTTAATTTGATGCTGACGTGCTTGTTGGTAGTGCTATTTAGTAGGTCAATTTTAGTTTTTTTTAAGTAGTCGGCCATTGGTTCTGTTTTTGTTGAATAGTTAATAGCCTTTTGTTTTTTTTGTTGGATGTGTCAATGAACTATGTTTTGGTAATTAATATTATGTGTGGTTAAAGTAAGATGTCTGTTGAGGCAATTTTAGCTCTTAGTTTGTCAATTTTGTATGCCATTAAGTGTGCAAGGATTATTTACCCAGTAGATAAATTTTTTTGGTTTTGTTGTTTGTGGTATTGGTTGTTGCATCTTTGATTTTTGGCAAGCCCAATAATATTGTCTAGTGTGGCTGTTATTTAAAGAGATTGTGATTTTTTCAGTTGTTGTCTTGAGTATATGATTGTATTGGTTGCCAAGAGATGGTTAACAGATAAGTAAATGGTAGGTTGTGATATGGTTGGTTGGAGATGTAGATTGACTTGTGACTAAAGCTGCTGTTTCGAACATGTTCGAATTTAAACATTCAAACTTTACTCGAAAATTTCAACTTTCAGGTTCAAACTTTTTTCTCTTAATAAATTGAACTTAAGTTTTGAAAAGTTTTCAAGTTCAAACTTATTTTTTAAAAAATGAAATGCCTTTTTCGTTCATTTTTGTAAATGCAGTTGAAATATAACTAAAAAATATTATTTTGAATATTGTGGTACAATTTAATACCAAAAATTATTATTTTGAATATTATGGTACTTGTTCTTTCTTTTTTGCATTTTTTTTTTTGTTTTTCCATCTGGTAGCTCTAAAAGTATAGACAAAATTGCATCACCTGTAACGTCATTACATTTTTGTTAGGGTCAGTACTTTCCTACTAAAAAGTATTTAAAGAGTGGCCGTTACTTTTTCACAACTTAACCACTGTTTTTTTACATTTGGAAAAAATTAAAATTAAAATTATAAGGGGTTTAAAGTTCAAACAAAAGCACTTTAGCGCTTGCTCTGAGATTTAGAAATATTTCAATTTTTCCTAAAAACTCCATTGAACAAAACGTACCGTACAAACTATTACAAGACACCTAAAAAAGAAACACAAAGTTGACGTTCTAAAATTTAAAACCATAAATAAATTAATAAAAAGATAATAAAGTAATAATTTAGTACATGAAAATGATTTGTTAGTTAACACAGTAGTTTTAAATAAAGATAATCAGTTTGAGAATAAAACAACAAGAAATAATATAAATAGTTTTGCAACTAATCTCATTCAAAAGTTATTCCAGCTTTATTTTCATTAAAGAATTTTTGTTAAAGAATTGAAAATGTTTTATTAAAACATCAGATTTACAAATGTAATTGACAATGGTGAAATTTGTGTATAATCTCTTAAAAGGGCTCTCAAACCTAGGATTGTTTTCAGACACACAAAGAAACTGGCTACAAGATGTTAGACGCATTTTATTTTGAAAAAATAAAATGCATCTAGGGTATCATACTTTAAATACCTTAGGTGCGTTTTATTATTTCAAAATAAAATACAGTAAAAAAAAGTCTCTATAAATAAATGAACAGTCTTGTACTAAACTTGTAAACTTGTTTACAAGTTTAGTTTATAAGTTTTGTTTACAAGTTTAGTACTTGTTAACAAGTTAACAAGTACTAAACTTGTAAATAAAACTTAAGTTTTGCTTTTAAGTTTAAAATATTGCGCCTTATTTATTGGTATTTATGATGGAATTCATGTTTGCTAATGCGGTCTTCTCGGTGTCTATTTGACATTCAGCCGCTATGACTCTTTTAGTTATTGCGTCTAGTTGTTTTGTCACACTGAATTGGAGGGCCACCAGTTTACTCTTGGTCCGGTGCAACCAAGCAATACTTAATGTTCTGAATACAATATTTGAATTCAATAAGTACAACGCATCGTCCAAAGAAATTAGCTAAAAAAAAATTAGATTAATCATAATTGTTCTTGTGTTTACACATTTTAGAAAAAGTATTTTCAAAAACCAACACATTATCTGAATCTTTTCAATTAAAAGGTCTAAAAATATTGCGTGCCTAACAGTCTATTGCTGGCAGCAATAGACTGTTGTACACACTAAACTATCATACCTTATAATTGAATAACGTAAAAGTATCAGAGTTTTTAGGGTGTCAGCAATTTGCTGCTTTCCTAATAGACCTTAAAGGTTCGAGATATGAAACTGAGTGGAATGAGTTGTCTAAGAAATTTTACTTGAAAGTAAAAAAGTAATTTTGGTTATAATTATGTAAAAAATTTACATTGAAATGTAATTTACTTTTTATATGTAAAAAAAGTTATTTATAAAGTAAACTTATGTAAATATAATATTTAGAAAACATAACACTTACTTTACAAAGTAAAATAAAACTACATTATAACAAAAAATTAGTTTTATGTGTAAAAGTAACTAATTACCGAAAGCAACCTGTATAAAAGGTATTTGAAAAAAAATTGATATTTACAATTACGAATAAAAGTAAATTTTTTCTTCGAAATTTTATACTTTACTTTTTAAGTAAGTAAAATGTAAGTTATATTATTTACTTTTCTCAAAGTACAGTTATTTTATGTTGATTTAAGATAAATTTTAAGATAGGTAGCGTATTTAAATCAACTGCCTAATTGAGAATACTTCTGGATAATATTAGGTAAGTAATACTCTGATGTATGCAGTGATTGTGGTGGGGCATCGGAAAGAAATTTTTTTCACGTATATAATAAAAGGTTGTTCAATTAAAATTAGGGGTAAATATAGTCAACATGCAGGTATACCAGTAATATAGAGTCGGGCTCCCTGCCGCATGAGTGGCTGTTAAATAATTATTGAACTTTTACTTCTTTTTTTTTTTTTTTGAACAGAAATAGGTTAGTTGACATTTGAAACTTTGTGGCTTATAAATAGATACCGCAAGTTTTGTGGCTTGCAATAGGTACAGCAAGTTTAGTGGCTTGCAAACAAGTACTGCAAGTTTCGTGGCCTGTAATATTCGCTAGTGATGTGGAATAAAATAGTAAAAACATTTGTATATAAATATTTTTTATAAAAAAAACTCTTATGAAAAAAAAACGTATTTTTGTGAGGTTTAGGTGGTGGATTAGCACCCCAACCGCATCACTGGATGCACCCTTTCCTAGAAACTAGTTTGAAATTATAGCCTTTTTTTACATCTATCTTTTGATATCAAGTTATTTTAGATATTTTTTGTATTTAAGATTATTTTATGTTAGATATTTTAATAAGAACTGCCAGTTATAACAATTTATGTGAAAACAAATTTTTTTAGGCCACAGTTTTATCAAAAAATCCATATATCAAAAAATTGCTACAAAATACGCCATAACTTTTTATAGATTTGTTCGATTTTCACTTTTAAAATACTGTGTTTGAAGGCTCTCTAATGATTTATAACACTCTAGTATTTTATCAATTTTAAATTTACAGAGACTTGGTGCTCTGACGAAACAGCAGAAACAAACTCTGACCTCCAAATTCCAAATTATAAAATATTCTCTAAAGAAAGATCAGCAAGAGAGGAAGAGGGATTATCTAAATATTATGACAAAAAATGATCTTCAATTCTACAGACCACCTGATGGTGATACTTGTAAATTTTCGAATTATATGAAACATTTAATTACAAAAAATAAAGAAAAGAAAAAGTTATTCATTATTGGAGATATAAACATAAACATTTTAATGTACAACAAGCATGCGAATGCTAAAAATTTCTTTGACGACATGTTTCAACTTAATATTTTCCCCATTATCAACAGACCCACCAGGGTAACTTTCAAATCTATTACTGCTATTGATAATATATTGACAAACTCAATACAAGATGCTTCTCTAAAATCAGGAATAATAAAAACAGATATGTCAAATCACTTTCCAATATACTTCTCTTTGTCACAAAATTCCACAAAAATTAATAATTCAAAAATCTTATGTTATAAAAGAATTATCGATGAAGCATCTACTCAAAAATTTAAGGCTATCGACAACAAATTGGTAAAAGGTGTACCTATGTAATCTAGGTAACACAAACTCTGCGTACATTAACTTTATAAATTTATTTATCCTACAGTATAATAAAAGTTTTTCAATTCAAGAAAAAGAAATAAAAGCAAAATATTTAAATAGTCCATGGATAACAAAAGAAATAAGAAAATCCTCAAAACAAAAGCAAAAACTATACGTAAAATACTTAAAAAATAGAAGCGAAGTTAACCTATCCATCTACAAGCAATACAAAAACTTATTTGAAAAAATAAAAAAAAGCATAAAATTATATATTATTCTAATCAAATACAAAAATTTAACGGAGACAAAAAAGATATGGGACATTATGAAGAAAATAATTGGTAAAAGTAAATCTAATTTTGAAAAAATGCCTTCTAGAGTAATAATTAATGAAAGTGAATCAAACAACAAGATATTTCAAATGAATTTAACAACTACTTTACTAACATTGGTGCTGATCTTACATCAAAAATTCAATGCAAAAATAATACATTTAAAAATTACTTAACAGGCTCACACTGCTCTTTAAATTTCAATGAAATAAATCATGAAAAACTTGAAGTAGCTATAAAATCACTTAAAATCAAGTCCTCAGAGATCGTTAGATATTTTTGAGGAGATACGTAATCCAATTTTCCAAGTATTTAATTCATCAGTTACAACAGGTATTGTACCTGATAAACTAAAAATATTTAAAATTATACCAGTCTATAAATCAGGAGAAACCAATTCTTTAAACAATTTAAAACGGACCAATCTCAATCCTTTCTGTATTCTCAAAACTTTTTTTTTTGAACAAATAATCTATAATAAATTAAATGAATATTTAAAAACGAACAAAATTATCAATAAAGGTCAATATGGTTTTCGAAAGCTACACTCAACTGAGCATGCAATCCTTGAGCTATCAAATAGGATAAGTAGATTATTTTAAAAAAAAATACATTAGAGATCTTTATTGATTTGTCAAAGGCATTTGACACCGTCAACCACAAGATTTTATTGAAAAAAATGGAAAAACTATTGCGTAAAAAATCAAGCTTTAAATTGGTTTAAAAACTACCTAAATAACAGACAACAGTGTGTTATTATAGAAAAAAAAAGCAACTCAAGTTTACTGAGATTAAAATGTAATGTACCCTAAGGTTCCATTCTTGCTCCTCTTTTGTTTTTTATTTGTGTGAACGATCTTCCAAATGCCTCTAATTTCTTTAAAACTATATTGTTTGCCGACGACACAAACTTATTTTACTCAGCAAAGACAATGGAAGACCTTTTTGAAAAAACAAATGCTGAACTAAATAAAAAAAAAAGGAGCCATACCTCTTCGCCAAAACCAACATCCGAATTAAGGTGGTCGCGTACATAAAAACTATTAAAAACCTTTTCAATATAAGTTGTCAAATTCTTGACCATCAGTACAGATACTAAACAAGGTGCTTCATTCGCAGATGGATAAAGTAACAAGGACTTCACAGTGACGTGTTCTTTATTGACATGCATTGTCCGCATTTCTTGTTCTTGTCTTATCTGTGGCTCAGATGAGAGAATCCTTGCACCAAGATTACACAGAATACGTCTTAACCTACGGAATTCAGCCGTGGGCACCCTTTATTGGCTCTGCAGCTCTACAGTATCAAAAACACTTAATTGCCTAACTAAACCTAACTTATTTGCAACATAACAATATATTGACTTTTCACAGAACATAGAATCACAAAACAACATAAACAAATCACTTCCTAAATCCGAACAAGCTAATAATCGAAGGAATATAAAAGCAAGTTTAGATCGTTTAGCTGCAGAATGTACTACTACTTAACTTAGAATAAGGTTTACCATGACCTAACTTAATATAAGTATATTTTTTACCAACTATGGGCCTTTCAACTGATATAGTCCGTGAATTACTTAAATTAAATCCACAGAACAATTCAGAAGAACCAATGTTGTCATAGTCTAAATAAGAATCCTCAACACTAAATCCTTATCACCACTTAAAAAACGTTTGCAAATCTGGCAACTATTCTGGTTTATATCACTAATTTTTGCATTATTTTTTTCAAGTTTAATTTTTTTTAGCAAACTGACATTTTTTGCACGAGCTGATGCAAATTTACATTGTGCTATTTTGATTTTTTTTTTTAAATAAGTTGGAACTGCTTCTCCTGTTTTAGCCTAATACTCATAGTCTTTAATTGAGAACTTAATGAGTTACAATGTGAGTTAAAAGCCTTGTTTTTCGAACTTAAATCTGTAATTTCAGCTTCCAACTTAAATAACTGATTTTTTAATATCTCTATTTGCTCCATATATGTTTTATTTTCAGAAGTTAACTTGTCAACTTGACTTAGTAGCTCCTTATTCTTATTTAAAATAAAAAATTCCTCTGCATCTGCTGAATTTTTTTTTTTTTTTCATGGAGCTTGCGACAGTTGCATATTAAAAAACGGTTCATTTTTTAAAGAACTATTTTTATAATGACTTTTTTGGCGTACTAACTTTCTGCACATCAGGTCAAATTCCTCATTGCTAGGCAAAATAAAATCTATTGGCAAGATATAGCTCATAAAACTATATAAATCTTTTCTTAATTGAAAAACTGACATTAAAATTGAAACTACTTTGTTAGTGATTTTATCACTGTTAATTATTCGCTTAACTAAAGGAAAGTTACATTCATCTTTCCAACAATCTTCCCATCCAATATATAATCTTCCCATCCAATAAAACTTTTCTCTCTGTAGAATACATAGTTATAAAACAAACACTGACGTTGCAATACAAATACAATACAAACAATTTAATTAAAATTATTATTTGACAAATAGATGCATTAGATATAATAGGATTAACAAACTTATCTGATAACAGTCGAATTCTCCACGAGTCAAGAATATTCCGCGAAACTTTGTTTGTTTTATACTTAAAAATTTGTCTCGCTAAAAAAGTAGTTCAGTTGAAACTGCTTAGATAATTGCTTAGGACGTAACGCTTTTAAGGTTACGTTATCGCTTTTTAATGTTTATAAAAATTTGAAAATGTTAGTTGCTAAACATGTTAAGTTTGAAAAGATAATAGCTGATATAGCTAGAGGTATAGAAAATAGGTTTTTTGTTTTCATATGCATAAAAGGTTAAAATTTCAATAACTTGTGTTACTGATCAAAAATGTTAAATTTTACATTTAAAAATAATAAAATTAAATATATAAATGCAATAAAAATTATTTTTTCAAACAAATACACACCAGTAACGTTAGAATATGATAAAATAGACACTCATTAATAAGTGCTCTAAATTTCAACCCTTAAGCATGTAGCAATGTCAGCTAATCTTTGTTGGCCCAAGACAGGTTTTCATTAAAAATCTCAAAAAACAGAAAAGTGATCCCAAATCAATTTCAATATTTTAACAATATTTTATTATAGTTCGTTTAATGTAAATATTTATTTAACAAGGAAAGATCGATCTTTTATTAATTTTTTATTCAAAGATGAAAGCATTTGTAGAAAAAAAATACTATTATTTTAAAGTTAGTGAATTTTTATACTTTTTATGCGGAAATACTTTTTTTTTTGATAAACTCATGACGTTATGCTCACTTTTATGTAGAGTGAAACAGCCGTGTGGGACAGCTAGGTAGGCATTATAAGGATCCGTGCTAACTGACATAATTATGAAAAACCAATAATTTGGGTTAATAAATATACTTTTGGTAAATAAAATTTACTTTAGTGCCATACCTAAGTATATTCTTGTTTATATCACATTAGAGTGTTTAGGAAGAGATTGAAACAACCACCTCATTTGGTTTGGGTGTAAACTTTATATTATTATAACTTTTGAATTTTGAGTTTTAAAACCTGTCGACCTAAATTTAGTGAATGAAAATAAAAAGATAAACGTTACTAATTTGTTGCCCTCTCATTTAGAGTAATGATGGCAAATGTTTTAGGGTATTTTTGTTTCCAGGCTCTAATCAACACAAGTTTTATTTCTTAATCTACGTATAAATCATTGCTTAGCTACAGCTCGGGTTTTACGTATATTACACAGTGGCGTAGCAAAATATTTTTGGCCAGTAGGCATACGTGACCCAGGTGTCTAATTTCTGTTTCTCTAGAACAATAGCTTTTACTAAAAAAAATTGAAACTTTTTAAATACATATTGAGGCTCCTAAACCTCGTGGCCCTGAGCCTCATTACTTGAGGGACCTTAAGTTTTGCTTGTACTGCCCTTGGTGTAATTAGGTCACTGATACTACACTCAGATATAGATATTTACATAAATTTTTCTAAATTTGACACCCCCATTTAAAATACCGTTGTTCTTAAAACCAGTGTTGAATTAAGAATTGCAGGGTCTAACATTTTCAAGCAGGTGGACATTTTCTTTATTAAAGTGGCAAAAAAACCTTACAAAAATAAAGCATCCTCTTAAAAAATTCGGCGCTCTTAAATCTGCTGGACTTGGGGCTGTAGCCCACATAATTAGGGAGTGGTTTAAACTTTCCCTCTTAGTTTTTAAATAATAAAAACTTTTACGCAAAAAACTTGTAAAAAGAACTAAAAATTATGCCAATCACGCCTTTCAAATAGTCTACCTTTTCTGATTCTCCCATGGGTATATGCGCTTTCTGCTCTCTGCTATATTTCAGATTTGTCTGATATCTAGACTTTACTTTTTTGCATTACTATTATACAAGATCCTCTCAAAGTTATTGTAGAATATAAGTAAATTTACTTACTTATTTTATATAGATTACTTTTAATTTACTTTACAATTTATATAAAATGTAAGCTTAAGTAATTTAAATTTTATAGTAAATAATTTATTTTTAATAAAAATTTGTTATTACTTTTAAAATAAAAATTGCTTCTTTAAAAAGATATTATTTTATTTGTAAATTTAGTTTACATTTGGTAGCATATTACTCTTATGTAATTTATTTTCACATGTAAGTTTTTTTTTTAATATAATTTTTTTTTAATGAGTTACTTTTATAGTTAAATGTAAATTACAGTTTGTGGAATCATAGTGATAAAATACATAGTCTGGTCAGTTAAAAAAGCGCTATTGGTTTTCTTTTTGTTAGCATTTTTTCAGAACCCAGTCTACCAATGAGTGCATACTTTTTGTTAACAAAGACGCGTTAAAATTAAAAGTTATTTAACCTTGTTATTTGCAAATGCCTGGTGCTGATTGTTCCATTTTTAACTGTGGTACTTCTCGAAGAAATAAAGGTGTTTCACTTTTTAAAATACCATCCTCAGATGATGATTTCAACAAAGAATAGAGAATAAAAGTTTTGAATACTGTTACTAAAGATAGAGTAGTTGATGAAAGCTTCAGGTTCCAACTAAAAAAAAAGTTATTGTTTATTTGTGAAAAGCATTACGAGGCTAACATGTTAATTGTTAACCCAAATAAAACTACTTTAAAACCAGGTTCACTACCTACATTAAATCTTCCAGTTAAAACAATGTCAAATTCTTCTTCATGTATATTTATTCCTAAAGCACGAGCACCAGCTTCTTCTATATCCCTAAAGAAATCAATTTTTCCTTCTATTCAGATGAAGCAGTCCATATTAAATCATATAAGTCTTTTAAGGAGTTGGTCAAACGCATTAGTCTACAAAAACTTGATTGAGATGTAAATATTAGTGACACTTTTTTAAAATTGAGTAAGATGGACGATATTCACACTGTTCCTAAGTACAAAATTTATATTGATGATAGCCTATCGTTTACTATTCGTATATTTTTATGGGCTCTGCCAGATAATCATGAAATATACTTGCATCTAAAAAGATCAATGTTTAATACAACTGTAACCTTATTTCAGTTTTGCTGTCATATATAGTATGTCCAGGTATCCCAGATAAATTAATTAGCTCCAACGGCTATCTTCTTCATGTTATACTTAAAAATTTTAATTTATTTAATAGTTATTCTTTACCTTTAAAACAAACAGAACATACCCGAGCTCTTTCATGTGAAGTTGTTATTTAAAAAAATGATATTTGTAAAGGATGCCAATGTCTTCAGTCTCAAAATAAATTATCTGTTAAAAAAATAGTAATAAATTACTTATTCCAGCTGAACTTAAAGCTCCAATTTCTAAAACTGCACCAGAACGTGTAAAGCTAACCCTACAAAGTTACCGTTTAGGAAATAAATTGCTTAAAGATAAAATCAAAGAAATGCAACAGGAGTTAAATAAGTCATCACATCTTGTCAGTGATGACCTACACAAAGACTTTGTTTCAATCATATAAAAAATGATAGTACAGTCACTTCATTTATAAAGTTATTTTGGGATGAACAACAAAAATACTTAAATACTTCAAAATAGGGAATTCGTTATCATCCCATGATTCGTTATCATCCAATGATTTGTTATCATCCAATGATTATTCGCTATTGTTTATGTCTTGTTTCAAAGTCGCCTGCTGCTTATGAGGAAATTCGTTTCAATGAAAAAACTAATTTTGAATTTGTCATTTTACCAAGTCAAAGGCGTTTGAGAGACTACAAAAACTATATCCGACCACAAAGAGGTTTTAACCATGAAATTGTAAATGAACTGAGTTTAAAGGTAAAGAATTTTTCTGATCAAGAACGGTTTGTTACGCTTTTATTCGATGAAATGAAAATTCAAGATAATTTGGTATGGGATAAATATTCTGATGATCTTATAGGATTTGTTGACCTTGGTGATACTAATATTAACTATGCAACTCTGAATAAGGCTGATGAAATTGCAACAAATGCTCTTGTTTTTCTTGTCAGAGGTATTGTAAACCCTTTTAAATATAGTTTTGCAAACTTTGCTACAACAAATATTCAAGCTATTCAGTTATTCCCCTTATTTTGGAAAGCTGTCAGTATTTTAGAGCTTTCATGCAATCTAAAAGTAATTGCTACTTCAAGCGATGGTGCCTCGTGTAATCGTAAATTTTTTTCTATGCATTTTCATATGACGAAAATACAAGATAATAATAAAAATGTTAAATTTACTTATCGCATCAAAAATAAATTTGCTGATGATGATTAATATATATATTTCATAGCTGATCCTCCACATTTGATAAAAACTGCTCGAAATTGTCTTTTTCATTCTGCTTCAGGTAAAGGGAGATATATGTGGAATACTGATAGTCACATTTTGTGGAATCACATATCAGATTTATTTTATGAAGATCTAAACTGTGGCCTTCACACTTGTCCGATTCTTTCCTTAGAACATATTAGGTTAAGCCCATTTTCCAAAATAAATGTAAGATTAGCAGCTCAAGTACTCAGTTCATCTGTTAGCATTGCTTTAAAGACATTTGGTCCAGCTGAAGCCTCTAGAACTGCTGAGTATTGTCAAATGTTCAATATTTTTTTTGATTCAGTCAATGTGAAAAATATTGTAGATTGCACTAGAAAGCAAAATCCATTTTCTGAGCCATTTTATTTGATAAGTGATAAAAGATTAACATGGTTGACTGAAGTTTTTTTGAATTATTTTGCGATTGGAAATTGTCTATTGATCAAAGATCAAAATTCACTAAGGCTGATCGAAGGAATATGTTTTTATCTTCGCAAAAATATGAAGGTATCAATATCACTGTCCATTCAGTTGTTGATTTAGTTAAATACCTTTTAAATAGTGGTGTCCAATATGTTTTAACGGAACGGCTTAGTCAAGATTCATTAGAAAACTATTTTGGACAACAGCGAGCCATAGGAAGAAGAAAAGATAAACCATCTTTGCATGATATTGGCTATAATGACAATACAATAAGAAATCAATGTACCTTTCAACCTATAGTAGGAACTAATAGTCTTGATAGTGATCCTGAACCAAAGGCTTTTACCAAAGAAAATTTACCACGCCGAAATTGGAACAGAAAATAAGCTCATCAAAAAAGTTTAAAAACGGCTATTTTCATAGCCACAAACATTATAAAGGCTTTATTTGGTATAAAATAATTTATTTTAATTGCTGTTGTTTTTCACAGGGTGTTGGTAGGGAGGGATTTCTCATAAATATATATATATATATATATATATATATATATATATATATATATATATATATATATATATATATATATATATATATATATATATATATATATATATATATATATATATATATATATATATATATATATATATATATATATATATATATATATATGATATATATAGATATGACCTAATATAGAGATTGAGTATAATATATATATATATATATATATATATACATATATATATATATATATATATATATATATATATATATATATATATATATATATATATATATATATATATATATATATATATATATATATATATATATATATATATATATATATATATATTATACTCAATCTCTATATTAGGTCATATCATTTGTGTCCTTTAATTTATATAAATGTGCGCTTTAATTTTTCAGAAAAAAATAAAAAAAATGAAGAATAATGAAAGAAAAGATTGCTGTCAATAATGATTACATTATTTGATCTTATTACTTAAACTAAAAACTTACATAACTTCGTTTGGTTTTCACTTAATTACTTATTACATCCATTGTGCTTTTACATCTCTAGAGATGGAGAGCTCTCCATTGTGCTGCAATATAGTTCTAGATATGTTTTTAATAAAATTTGTGGCTATGAAAATAACCTTATTTAAATGTCTAATCTTTATTCAGTAAAGTTTAAAGATATTTTTTTGATTTCTTTTCTTAACGAATTTGCTCTTTTCTTCTTAGACTTGATTTTATGCAAATTTACAAGCTCCTTGGAATAGGAAAACAAGCGAACACGAAAATAAAGTGTTCAAATTCATTTTCTACAATTTTTGCAGCCAACAAAATTAAAAGTGTTTCTTGACCAAATCTACTTTGCCAAATTTTTGAATAACGTATCCTTCAGTAAAAGGTACTAAATACATACCCTCCTAAATATTCAATTAACGTTTTTTCTTTTTCTGTAAACTGAATTGCATTGTCAAAAACTAAAATCGAGGTTGCGTTTTTAGATTTCGTTAAGTGAGCCAAAATAAGATTAGCAAGGTCATATCCAACATGAGTTAAGGTTTTATCTGTAAGATTTTTCAAAAATGCTTTCTGACCAGCAACATTGTAAAACTTTAAAAATAAAAAAATTCTGTGTCACCATTAAAATTTTCAATAATATCTTTTATTAATTCAAATGAATGTTTTGCATCATCTTCTGAATATGTATTTTGAAAGTTCATCTCTAATACATGGAGGGTAGCAAAGATCGTTTTTAAGAATGTTAATGCTTTTTATAACAAAGGTTTGGAACTCATCTACAGAACACATGCTTTCTTAAAGAAGTCGCAACCTTTCATGGTACGAGTTCAAAATGTCTAAGTAGACATTAAGTAGACAATGTTTAGTAGCTTAAAATTATAGGTAATATAAAATCTTTTTAAAATTTTATAAGTAATTAATTTATTGTAATCTTTTTTAAATTGTACTTTTAAATTTAAAGCTTCGCGTTATAGATGTTAATATTGAAAATATAGATTACTATAATTCTTAGATGGTGTCTACCGTTAAAAGATATTTATGGGTAGTTTCATGCTTTCACATGCTTTTAATAATTGGGATAAAAGCCATGACAACATTTTGTTATAAATAAAATTTATCTATAGTATTGTTAATACTTTGGCCCATTGAAAAAAAATTTCTGGCTTTTCAAAAAATATATAATAGTTTGTCTTGCATGATTGAATTTCGGTTTAGGATATAATTGTGTTATTTTATGTTTGTTGTTCTATATTTACTATAGCATTAATCATTTGCATACATTTTTATTTTAGTTTAATTGTTTATAATTTATTAAGATTTAGATTATTAGAAAACTCATGTTTACAGAGTTGTTATTAATCATTATCGAGTTGTTGAACCAAAGAAATTGTAGAGGTTTATTTATCAAATATACTATATATATTATATTAAAAATTTTGGTTAAATATGTTTTCACTAATAAATAGTTCTATATATATATATATATATATGTTCTATATATATATATATATATGTTCTATATATATATACATATATATATATATATATATATATATATATATATATATATATATATATATATATATATATATATATATATATATATATATATATATATATATATATATATATATATATATATATACACACATATGTATATATGTATATATATAACTATATATATAACTATATATATCCTTGGAGTTGCGGCAGCGTAATCGTGTGTTGGAGGAAAATAGTTTATAAACCCGCGTTAATAACCCGTTTTTTATTGTACATAACGCGTTAATAAGTTTTATTACGCGTTTTGTTCAATGTTTTTTCCCGACGCATGAACTATGACGCTGTTCGCGAAGATATTTGTTTGTTTCTAATTTTTTTTTTATGAGAAACAAAATAAATTTTAACTTTTTTTAATAAGTTTTTGCTAATATGGTTGCAAGTTTTTCTTAACTTCTATTAAATAAGATTGATTTGCCATTATCAAATTACTTTTGATGATGGCAAATTAATTTTATTTTGCATTTGTTTGGTTTCTTTATATATATTTGTTTTGAGAATTTTTTTTTTAATTTTTCGAGTAAGATTTTTTAGTTATTTATTAAGTTTTTTAATTTTATTGTTAACTTTAGAGTAGTAAAAAAAAAGAAATAATAAGTGTTGCTTTGATAAATATGTTTAATCAAAATAATGACATTGAAATGGATGATACAGGCTTGGTCGGGAAGCGGAAGCGATTGAGAGCGTTTACTGACCACGGAAGTAATATTTAGTTGCGAAAACTGGCCAGATTTTTCAGTTGTTTTGAGAACATTTCATAAAACAAAAAAAAGCGCAAAAAAGATTAATTGGACCGATGCACAGTGGGTCAGAAGTCGGCAAAACCTAAAACATAAAGTTTAAAAAAACTTTTTTTTTTTTTTTTTTTAATATAGGTTAAATAAGTCTAATATACGAAAATAATATTATTTATGATAATAGATTATGATTAAATAGAAATACTTGGCCGCAAACTACTCCAGTTCCGTCAGCAAGCAATGTTGAAAATTATTCATTATTTTTTCTAAATATTGCCGTTTATTTTTACATGCTTCCTGCTTTAAAAGGTAGGAAAATTTTATGCTATATTTTTTGAATTTGTATATAGATGTATAATTTATCCTCAAAATATCATTATAAAAAATATAACAGTATTTTTTTATGCCTAACTGTACAGGCTGTTTTTTAAATTATGTAAATTCTTTTTTTCTTTGTTGGTGTTTAAATAGTAGTGTATTAAGCAATATTAAAGATATGTTGCAGCTGTTTTCATAAGTACTTGATGTGTACTACTATTATCAAGCAAAATATTTTGCCAGTTTTTGCCAGTCTAGAGTGAGCAATGATTTTAATATGTAATAATTGTAATTTTTATAAACCGGCCGTGTTGTTATCTCATTAATATAATTTTTATAGTCCGGACGGACTATACTATTTATTGGCGAATATTTAAGAGAACATAATAATAAGAAAGAAAATATAATAATAATAATAATAAAAAAATATTATTAGACAATATATTCCTTTTGTATATATCTGTTCATATTGGGCATAAAATATTACAGTAGGTTGCCTAGTTTTTAACAAACACATGCTCATTATTTTGTTTGTACATTTAATCTACTCTCTCTCTCTTTCCCTCTCTCACTCTCTCTCTCTCTCTCTCTCTCTCTCTATATATATATATATATATATATATATATATATATATATATATATATATATATATATATATATATATATATATATATATATATATATATATATATATATATATATATATATATATATGTATATATATATATGTGTATATATATATATATATATATATATATATATATATATATATATATATATATATATATATATATATATATATATATATATATGTATATATATATATATACATATATATATATATATATATATATATATATATATATATATATATATATATATATATATATATATATATATATATATATATATATATATATATACATATATATACACACATTATTATATATATTATTATATTATCTATTCTTATATTAATAGATGTTCTTTTTAATTTTAGATGAATAGAAGACAGTTATACATTTATATTAAAGAAACTGACTGTAATAAAAATGATTTACTTTGTAAACTGGTTGAGTATGTGGAAAATGTTTCACCAAACACATTTTTAGATATAAAGCCAACATTATCATCATTTGTTCATCAATACAAACGTAAAATGACAACTGTAAAAAGGGAGTATACTCAATTTGAAAATAAATATGCTACTTGGCTAGATGCTATTATTTCTTTTAAACTAATAAAAGCTGTTACTCCTGAAAAAAATTATGGTGGAAGACCAGAAACACCTTTTAACAAATCTTCAATACGATCAAAGGACAGAAAAGTTTCTAACATTATACATATGTACTCTACTAACGAAATATTATATGCAGCTTCAAGGTCATTAAAAAAAGATGGGAGAAATGCAGAGGCTATCAGTGTCAAAAGTATTTTATATACCCCTCAAGCAAGTCTTTTTTCTGACAAAGCACTAGCACTCTTCTTAGATGCTAATCTGTCAAAGGCAACATACCAACTTCTCCGCAACAATGCTTTGGATCTAGATTCAGCTATTTATCCAACATACCATGATTTAAAGAGTGCAAAAGACAGATGTTATCCAGATGATGTTATAATCTCTGATTACTCAGCAGAAATTCCGTTGCAGTCTCTACTTCAGCACACATCACAACGACTTTGTGATTCTCAGATAGAAGTGCTGACTGCTGATTCCCTTAAAATCTTTAAAAAACTTACACTTAGATCAAAAATAGGATTTGATGGTGCAACTGGTCTGTCAGTGTATAAGCAGTCGAGTACAGATGAGGCTGGCAGGAGTTTAGCCAATGAAGTATCTTTATTTATTACATGCTTAGTGCCATTAGACTTATACTTTTTTACAGATGCCAAGCGGCAGCTTGTTTGGAGGAATCATAAACCTTCGTCGCCTATTTTTTGCAGACCTGTCCGGTTTAAATACATCAAAGAAACAAAGGAAGTAGTCTTAGAAGAATTTGAGTCAATTAAAAATGACATCAAAACACTCCCAGTTTCTAAAGTGATAATTGCTGGACAGACATTAGATGTACATCATATCATAGATATCACTATGATTGATGGGAAAGTGCAGACCATAATTTCCACTGCTACAACTTCCACTCAGTGTTGCAGTGTTTGTGGCATCTCACCAAAGTTCATGAATGATCTGCCAATAGTTTTAAAAAAAGAAGTGAAAAATGAGAATCTGCAGAATGGCATCTCAACACTTCATGCCTGGATTAGGCTTTTTGAGTGTTTACTACATATTGCATACAAGATTCCAATTCAGAAATGGCAAGCAAGAGGTGTAGATGATAAAGCTATAGTTGCCACCAGAAAGAAGAAAATACAAGTTGCATTCCAAAATGAGATGGGTCTTGTTGTAGACCAGCCATGCTCTGGGGGTGCTGGTACCTCAAATGATGGGAACACTGCACGTCGTGTGTTTCAGCAGGCTGAAAAGTCTGCTGAAATAATGGGTGTTAGTCCTGTTCTTATCAGAAGACTACATTCAATATTATCAGTGATGTCTTCTGGATTTGATATTGAACCTAACAAATTTAAAAAATATTGTTTTGAGACTGCAGAGTTGTATACACAGTTATATATATGGTATCCTATGTCACAGACTTTACATAAAGTTCTGATTCATGGACATCTAGTGATAGAATTTTTTAGCTTGCCTCTTGGCATGATGTCTGAGGAAGCACAAGAAGCCTCAAATAAGTACTTTAAAAAATACAGGGAGTGCTTCTCTAGAAAATGTGACAGAAAAAAAACCAATTTGGACGTGTTTCATCGCCTTTTATGCCATTCAGATCCTTTTATTGCTCAATACCGTAAAACAAACAGTACAAGAAAAGCTATTCTGCCTGCCGATGCAATTGCTCTGTTGAAAGAGCCCAGCATCATTTGCTCTTTGTGAGTTTTTGATGATATCTTAGAAATAAATGTTTTTGCCAATGAATGTACGTGTTTAGCAATAAATGTTTAATTATATATAAGATTTTTTTTTTCAATATAAATAAAAACAACATCTTAATATATTAATATAGTTTTTAATCATAGTTTTATTTGTTTTAATTTATTATGAGGTTTTGGCTAGAAATTAACTATTTTAACCCATTATAGTTTTTTATTATTGTGCATAGTAATAATAAAGGTTCTACCATCTAGTGTTGCTAGATTATTGCAAGAATCTAGAATAGTATACTTTTTATACTATTCTAGATTCAAAAAAAACTTTAAATAATATTTTTGTTTCTAATTTTATTGCCGAATTAAGGGAGGGGGGCTATGGCCCCGGGGCCTTAAATTTTAGGGGCCCCGTAACATTCAAGAAGACCTTCCCCTTACAAATCGTGCTATATAAATTTGGCTAATAAAGTACTGCAGAAAAAAATAGCCCCGGGTCCCGAATGTTCTTAATCCGCCTCTGGCTAGTTTACGGAATTTTTTTTATAGGCTAAAAAATTGGAATTTTTCAAAATTATGCAATAAAAATCCAAGTTTTTATAAAACTAAAATTTTTTTTTGCATAATTTGTTTTTCAATATAATACACCGTTTGTAATAAAAAAAAAAAAAAATTAAAATATATTTTAGAGGTTTTGGCTGAAAATTGGCACCTCTGACCCACTGTGCGATGAGACAATTACAAAAAAAAAAAAAAAAACAAGGAAAAGAAAATATCTTTTAACGTGAAAAAACTTAAAGCAAAATAAATTACGTTTAGAACAAATATTTTCGAAACATCGCTCTTTTATAATTTTTTATGTAAATTAACATCCTACAATTCCTTAATAAGGAATCAAATATTCTTTTATTTATTAAAGAGTATAATATAATTTTTATTTATATACTCGTGTCTTATTTCCAATGCTGGATTAAGAAGGGTTGGGGTTAGAGGGGCGATAGCCCAAGGCCCCAAAAATAGTTAAGAAGACCTTTTTCTGAGCAATTTTTACGCGGTGGCATATAAAAAAGGCCTAAAAAAAAAAAAAATTAGCCCGGCCCCGAAAAGTCAAACAAGATTTTAATAAAACTAACGCTAGTTTTAGTTTTATTTAAGCTAAACTATTTTATAAATAAAAAAGTTAAATTTTTAATAACTATTTTATGCTTCGCGTAGTTGGAAAAGTTTAACATATTTGAAACAATTCTTCTTAGAAAGAAATGTTTCAAATATGTTGAAACATTTCTTAGAAAGAAATGTTTCAACATTGTTGTTGAAACATTTCTTAGAAAGAAATGTTTCAACATATTTGAAACATTTAAAAAATTGAAATAATTAAATCATTGAGTTAATGTAGAAATTAAATTAACTAGATAGAAATCAACTCAGAAGGTTAAAAATGCTTTATGAAGACGAAGCGGAACTGCTTCACAATACCGCTGATGATGTTTAGTGACTTTTTTAATTTTAATAAGTTTTTGAAACAGAAAAAAGTAACTTTTAAGTTTAAGTAACAAGTTTGGAAGAATGGCAACTGAAGCGAAAATAATTGGAATTAGTAAACCAATATCTAAAAACTTAAAAACTCTTCTTTATTGGGGAAAGAATCAGTTGTCGGGTACACGGAAGAAAATGGATTAGTTGTTAAAGACATTGTGTAAGATTTGTGCTAAGCACAACACAGTTACTCTATATGCATGTTTGTATTTAGTAATCAGAAACTTCTTGCATGTCTATTTCATAATTAGTTTTATTAACTTTGATGATTATTAATAATTTCATCGAAAACGCAATTATTGTTGAAAGTCTTTTTGTATACAAAATAAATCGTAATAATTGCTTTAAAAGAATATATTTGAATTAAAAACAGATACACAAAATTACATTTAAATAACAAAAACATACTTTTTAAATAAAAAATAAAAATATACTAATAAAATTTATAATATATAAACTTTCAAAATTTTGACAATTCAAAAAGTATATATTTAAAACATTTATTTTAGTAAACAAATAATAATAATTTAAAAGATTTACAGCTTTGCAGATGTGGCTCCGAGATGTGGCTCCGAGATGTGGCTCCGAGAATGAGCCATGAGCAAAAAATTCTGAATGGAGAACGAGCATAAGAAGTGTAAATAAAAGTTCAAAACCAAGTTTGCAACAACTGAATTTTAAAAAAATTTTATTAGATGTGTATATGTTATGAAGGCATACTTTTACGGCATCGCGAGTTGAATGTTTAGCATTTTTCTAAGTTCGTCGTCTTTTTTACGTTTTTTCTTATTAAAATCTTTATAATCGGCATAAAATTAAAAACGTTTAAAGTTTTTTAAAGAACATTATAACAGAATTTTTTTTGTCATATCAAAAAGTAAGTATAGTTTTTTTTATATGTATATAGTTTTTAAAACCGGTTTTAAAAAAATATTGAGGAAAGGAATAAGTATAGAAAAGGTCGGTGTGGAATAGATTTAGTGACCCTTATTTTACGTCCGGATAGCTATAGAAATGATCAGATAAGTATAAAAATGGTTGGTTCGGTAAAGATCTGTATTTTACGCGCCCGCCCAGCTAGTATATAATAATAAGGAACTTAATAGTAGTAGTAGTGCCCTTTCGAGCACGTTTGACATAAAACCCAACGCAGCCATTGCAACTGAGGTACTGGCGAGGAAAAGTCGCAGCGCCTTTTTATAAGAAAACATTAACGAAAGTGTGTGCTAATAACTAACTTACGTAAACTTTAAAATGCGAAATGTCAAAACATACTAAAACATGTATCAAGTTTTTAAGTTTTACTTTCACTTGAAAACTGCATTGCGGCAACATCTCCTTAAATTTTGACCGATAGCTGTTTTATAAAGTCTTTCGTTAAGTATATATTTTTAAAAATTTCATGACATGGTAAGTCGGCGTAGCTTAGTGGTCAAAGTGGTAAGTTTTTTTTTTATTTTTTTAATCTTTTTTGATTTTTCTTAAATACCAAACTAATCACTTTTGAAGATTTATAGAGATTATATACTTAACACCTGTAAAAATATTTGACACTTTAACAAACGAAAGAAAGAAAACTTTTTAAAAAGTTTAAAAGTTCTAAAAACGTCAAAAAACATTATAATTTAAAATTTATTATTTGTCATGTTATTTTAATTTTACATTTAAAATTTTCTCCAACTAAGTCGTATTCGCGCAAAGAAAATGGGTATATAACATGTAAATATTTAGAACTATAAAGTTGTTTTGTTTTGCATTTTAAGTAACAATAATTTTATTAAAAAAAAGCAAGCTGATGATTTGCGGCGACCTTGATTTTTTTTTTAAACAGTAGGGGGTTTTAAAAAAACATATTCTTCTTAAAAAAAATTTTAAAAATTTTAAATTTATTTTTAAAATAAATCATTTTATTGAACATATTATTTTTTAAAATAATAAAAAGTAAAAACTATTTGATATTAAAATAATAAAAAAAATTTAGAATTTTACAGTTACTTATCTACGCCCCCGTTAAATATTCTAAACTGAGTGCGCAACTATGACAGCCATTAAAATTGTAAAATAGTCTGTATAATATTGGAAGAGTCTACTCGGATGCTATAAACTAATGCTATAAACAACTTACGTAAACTTGCGAAACATAATAAAACATGTATCAAGTTTTTAAGTTTTACTTTCACTTGAAAACTGCATTGCGTCAACATCTCTATAAATTTTGACCGATAGCTGTTTTATAAAGTCTTTCGTTAAGTATATATTTTTTAAAATTTCGTTAGAAGTTAAAACGGCGTTGCTTAGTGGTCAGTTTGCTGAGCTACTGATCTGGGGATCAGTTTCTTTTTCGATTTTTCGATTTTTCTAAAATACAAAATTAATCACTTTTAAAGATTATATACTTATAACCTGTAAAAATATTTTACACTTTTAACAAACGAAAGAAAGAAAATTATAACAAAAATTTTTTTTTTTTGATATAAAAAAGTATAGTTTTTTTTATATATAAAGCTATTTTTCTACCGTTTTTTTATAAATATTTAGGTAAGGAATAAGTATAGAAAAGGTCAGTGTGGAATACATTTACTAAGACCCGTATTCTACGGGTTCGACCAGCTAGTTAAAATAATAGTTCGTGTGATAATATATTCTTAAAACAATTTACGCTGGAAATCTGAAAACAAAACTAATCTCGAATAATACAATTTTTAAAACATTTTAACATAATACACTAATCCGCCTTAGTCAGCGTATTTTTTGAACAAATAGAATTAGTTTGTTCGTAGATTTGGCGGGTTTTTAGTGTTCGCGAATATTCTTTTCATGTTTTGAGAACATTTAAGTTTATGTATGTTTCCAAATATGTCATAAAACATAAAACGTAAAACAAATACAGTAAGCCGTAAGGTGTGTGCGTGACACACACCTTACGGCCTAGTTTAAATTGAATTCTGAAAATGAAGGAGCCCATCGCTACTTATATGTTGACATTCCATATCACTTTGTATTTGATGATAAACATTGTAAATGGAAGTTAGACAAAGATATAGAAATAAGGTGATAGTAAGAATGTATAAAGTTAGTCTAACAGGAGAATTATTTTTCTTAGATTTTCAGAAGGAGCAACATCATGGGAGGATTTGCGTACTGTTAATGGAATAGTTCTTGAAACCTTTCGTGAAGCGTGTGTTTTTAAAGGTTTGTTGCAAGGTGATACTGAATGGCAGAATACTCTTTCTGAGGCAGTTTTAATGCGAATGCTAAAGCAAATTAGGCAGCTGTTTTCAATTATTTTAACCTTTTGTGAACTTGACGATTCTATGCATCTTTGGAATGCATACAAAGCTTTTATGATGGAGGACTTCATTCATCGCCAAGTTCCATTTATATTAGCTGAACAAGCTAATCTTCGTCAAACCGGAAAGATTATTTATCGAAGTGGTAAAAACCCTATCTGATTATAATTTGCCTGTTATTGATGAATTCATAGATTTTGATCTAGAAAATTTAAATGATAATGTTCAGCAATCAATTGACGAAGCTAATAGAACGAGACCGCTTCTTAAAGTCAATCAATTAAATGTAAGTAATTGTAAAAGTAAATGTAAGTAATAAATTGGTGATAAGACCAATTATGTCTTCTTCCTGCCCCTGCTATTTGTATATATGTTATGCTTTACGACTTGAATAAATTTATATGGCAATAAAAAAAAAAAAAAAAAAAAAAAAAAAATAATGTCCTTGCTGCATTGAACCAGCAACCAAGTGTAGAAAATCAACATTCCAGATTGTTATTTATGGATGGACCAGCCGGTAGTGGCAAAATTTTTACATATAATTATTTGATTGCTGAAACGAGCAGTAGGGGTGTTAAATCTGCTACAGCTGCATGGACTGGCATAGCAGCAACTCTTATATATATATATATATATATATATATATATATATATATATATATATATATATATATATATATATATATATATATATATATATATATATATATATATATATATATATATATATATATATATATATATATATATATATATATATATATATATTTTAAGAAAAATTTCTTACGTTACATTAAAAAGTTCGTTAAAAGACAATTAACAATTTAAACGAGAAAACATTAAAAAAGTTATAATGACAAGAAAACATTATTGTTTTAACGACGAGAAAACATTAAAACGAATAAAACAATAAAAACTTTTTAATTTATTTCAAACAAATTCCGCGTGATAATTAAAAAAAAAATCACTAAGTTCGTAAAGATTTTACCGTTACCAATTCCATGTGATAATTAAAATAAATAAATAATCAAGTCGACAAACATCTGACTGTACAATGTAGATAACATTGTAACGTCATTAAATTTGTAGATATTTTAAACGTGATAGTTAAAAACCAGATAAAAGAAACAACGCGATCAGACGCAAGAAATAATATAAGAAGTTGAAATAACTAGCAAAAAAATTAATTAAATTTTTTTAATCAAAATATATTTAAGCTTCAATGCTAAACAATTTATTTAAAATAAAGCTTATTTTAGAACCGAAACTCCGGCCGAAACCGAAATCTCAAATCTAGCCGGAACCGAAACAGGAATTTCAATTCCGGCTAAATTTATGACCGGAACCGAACCGAATTTCGGTTAATTCAGGGACAATTTTTAAGGCAAATTAGTTTGTTTATGCTTGACAAGACATCCATGATTCCCAAACACGCTTTAAATGCAATCGATCGGTTGTTAAAATGGGCAATGGGTGCAGAAGGTTACATTAACTGAAAATATGAGAGTACGCGATGGAGAAGGAGAATTTTCCGAATGGCTGTTAAAACATGGTAGTGGAACAATACCTGTCAAGGAGAAAGATCCTTTTAAGGGATGTATTGAAATACCGCAACAGTGCATTATTAGAGAAAACGAATCAATTGTTGAAAAAATACTTGGAGATGCTCAACAAGATGATTATGCTAAACGTGTCATTTTAACACCCACTAATGTGGATTCATTGTCAATCAATGAAGAAGTGCTTGAACGCAGTGATATTTTCGTACACGAGAACGAAAACGAGAACGAAAAAAAAAGCCTTTCGTTTACGAAAACAAAAACTAAAACGAAATTTATTTTAAGAACGAGAACAGAATAAAAATGATAATTTTAAATTTTCGAACGGAATAAAAACTGAATCGAAAATTATTTTAAAACGAAATATTTTCGTTCTAGATTTGAAACGAGTTGAATTATTTGATATATATAATCATTATATTACAATACATTATAATGATATATTATTCGAACTTAATTGAATTTTATTCAATTAAGTTCGAATAAGTTTAGTTATGATATAGTTCGAATATATTTATTCGAATATATTTTTTCGAACTAAAAAAAATCAAACTGTAAGACCAACACAACTACGCGATGAGTTTGAGTAAATTTTTTGCTGGTAGGAAGAGGAATAGTTCAGTATGGAAATGGTTTAAATACGATGCGTCATCCGACAAATCAGTATGTTTAGTTTTACTTTATGGTGAAAAAGTATGCAATACAAAGTTGTGTGGAAAGAACCCAACAAATCTTAAAGTAAGTTTATCTGTTAGAGGATATGTTTTCATTTTGAAACAAACGACTCATTTTTATCATTTTAGAGTAATTATTCAATAACGTATACGAACTTATTTATACATTAATTGATAAACAGATAGATAAATAAACATATAAATATACAAACAAAAAATTATATAAATATGTTTCTAGCTACATTTAGCAAGAAACCATAAGTCTGTACACGTTGAGCTGGAAGAGTCGGAATTAAAGAAATTAAGTGAAAAAAAGGGATAAAGAGAAAAGCAGTGGATGAAAATGGACCAACTCTTTTAGAATCGTCCTCAAATCAGAACCAGACCTTGATTCAATGCATTAATCGTAGGAATACCGCACGGCCTATTAATTCACACGAGCATAAAATTCGACTAAACTCTCTTATTCAAATGATAATTGCAACATGTAATCCAGTGACATTGGTGGATAATGCGAGTTTTAGAAAGTTAGTTAATACCTTGGATTATAAATTTTCATTGCCTGCGCAGGCAGAAGCAGCTGCTTCTGCCAAAATTACTAGCCTACTTAATGAAGAATTTACTGTTTTAACGAGAAAACTTCGTGACTTCATATCTGAAGGCAGGCGCTTCACAATATGCCTTGATGGCTGGACTAAAAAAGGTCTTACTGCGTCCTTTTTAGGAATTTCGGTTTGTTTTTTTCACTTCAAATCCGAAAAACCAATACATGCTCTGCTTAATTTGTATCTTGTGAAACATCCACATAGAGGTGAACAAATTGCTAATTGTTTTGAAAAATGCCTAAAATATTAGAATATTTCCAGAGAAAAAATATTGCTTGTTATTTCGGAAAATGGAGCAAACATGGTCAAAGGCATAAAGTTGTCGAGAATGAAAGCTCAAGCTGAACGTGATATACTTATTGAATTAGAAAGTGAGGTTAATGAAGAGCAGATAACAGATCTGGAAGACGATGAGAATATGACAAATAGTGAAGAGTGGGAACATGTTGACTTGATAGTTGATGTAATAGAAAACGTAGCATTTAGAAGATTGGGATGCATTGCACATGTTATACAGCTAGTTGTAAAACTTGCATATGATGGTAAATATCATGGCTTACTTTTGAAGGTACGTGGATTAGTGGGAAAAGTTCGCAAATCTTCTGTTGCATTGGAAAAAAATATCAACAAATGTGGTAAGACTGTGATCAGCGACTGTTCTACAAGATGAAACAGCACTTACTTTATGGTTCGGAGATTTCTGGAAATAAAGACATCTATCAACGAAGTGCTTGGAGACCTTAACATTGATTCACTTGCCAATAGCGAATGGATAATGCTTCAGGATTTTGTCAATCTTTTAGAACCTTTTGCCAATGAAACTGATATTCTTCAGACGGATGCACTTTCACTATCCAGTGTTATACCTTCAATACTTAATTTAGAATGTCACCTTGAGCAATTTGGAGATGCCAAAGATGTAGCAGTTAAAATGCTTGAAGATCTACGCCGTCATTTTGCCGTTCTTTTGCAGCCAAACGATCCTAATTTTAATCCACTGCCATGTGCCGCATGTCTACTTGACCCCACATGTGCGATAGCTTTTTTAGGTAATGAGCATACACAAATCAGAGAGTGTGCAAAGAAATACATTTTGTCAGAGGCTAAAAAATTGGTGCATCATGATTTACCTTTAGCAAGTGCATCTACTCTTTCTGTTGAGATTGCTCCAGAAATAAATGGACTAACAAAATGGAAATTTTTAGCGGCAAAACAGCGAGTAGAAAAAAAAAAGCTTATTCCAGGTAATGAAGCACAAAATGAACTCAACAAATATTTTATTGAAATAAGGAACAGCTCTATGTGCCAAAATGCTTTAAATTTCTGGAAGATGAGACGTGCTGTTTACCTACATATTGTACCATTAGCTGAAGACCTCATTGTAGCTCCTGGAACTCAAGCATATGTTGAAAGACTCTTCAATCTGTGGCTTGGTCACAAATGGACGGAGAAATCGAATATCAGCGTCATTGGAAATGCGAGTTTTCTTAAAACTAAATTCTCATTTAGTCTAGATGATAATCATATAATCACTAGGCCCTTTATTTGTAAAATATATGAGTAATTATTAAAGTCTATACAATAACTATTCATTAGTTTTTATTGTTACCAAATTTGAGGAGTTTTTTTTATACCTAATAATTGAAATTTTTTTAAGTTTTAGAGCAATAAGGACAGGTTGTTGTTGTGTTTTTTATTAAGGGCGGTGGGCGGGGCTCTAAACTTCTAGCCATGGGACTGGGTGTATTACATTTAATTAAGTTCTCATTTTTTTGTTTGTTTATAGAACTAAGACTTACTTCTTTTAATTATATATGCCTATATTATTTATAAATTATACTAAATTATAATTAGATGAGATAAAAAATTTATACGACAAACGAAAATTGAACTAAATAAAAACTAAAACTAAAATTATTTTAAGATGAACTGAATAAAAACTAGAACTAAATTTATTTACTGAACTGAATAAGAACTAGAACTAAAAACTTTGCTTCTAAACTGAATAAAAACTAAAACTAAAATTATTTTCCGAGCAAAAATATCACTGCTTGAACGTCTACATGGACAGGTCAAAACTTATTTAAGTGCTGATCAAATAAACACTGACGATCTCATTGAAATAAATAATTTCCCTGTTGAGTTTTTGAACGGCTTAACTCCTTCAGGTGTGCCTACTCATTGTTTAAAATTGAAAATTGGTTGTGTAATCATGCTACTTAGAAATTTAGATCTTAAAGCTGGGCTATGTAATGGAACCTGAATAAAAGGTGCTTCTGTAGGTAAACGGGTATTTGTTTCTCACATTCAGTTGGCTCCATCAGATTCTAATTTACCTTTTGTTCTGAAGCGTCGTCAGTTTCCTGTCAGATTGGCTTATTCGATGACAATTAATAAAAGTCAAGGTCAAACATTTGATAGAGTTGGGGTATATCTAAAAAAATCGTGTTTCTCCCATGGTCAACTATACGTTACATGTTCAAGAACTAGAGCATTTAATTGCTTGTTTTTCAAAACTGATAAACATCCTATTCAAGGTATGGTAGGTGAAAAATACTACACAAATATGTTATACTTTCTAATGTTCTTAATTTATAGTCTTAATATTTTCATTTCTAATATTTACTGTTTGTAGGTTGTGAGCACATTTTGTATGTATAACTTTAATATTTTTATTTTTTTCATAGTTTTTGATAAATATATTTGTCATTTAATATTGTTATATATTGTGTTTATATGTGTTATATAAAGTAATATTTATTTATAGTTGTATACATGTTTACATTATGATGTTTCCATGTTTTCAAAGTAATATGACTTGGCAAAATGTTGAGCAAGATTGTTAACCTTGCCAGCCAAGCGGTGTACTTATAGCAGAGGTGTGACTTGGCAGCATTTAGTGCCAGGCGGTGTTACTGCTTTAGAGCTAGATTGTGTTGTCTAGCTTTTTTTAGTTATTCTGAAAACACATAATGTCTGTTAATGTTTTGTGTAATGTGTATAAGAGAGCATGCAACCTTGATCCTTAAATCCAGCGCGCTTTAATGTCCTAAATATGAAATAATTGAATAACTAATATTGAATATAAAAACAAATATACTTTATTAAAGTTTAGTAAAAGGATAAATATTGATAACTCAAAATTGGTTTTTTGTTTTGCCTTTCACAGTCTTTTAAAATTGGTTTGTTAATTTCCACTGGATTTTAGAGTCAAGTGTGTAAATATTAGTTATAAGGGTGTAAATATGAAATAATGTTATGTGTTATTGTTATAATGTTGTAATGTATTATTATAATGTATAATATTATTATATTGTTGTGATGTTTTGTGTTGATAGACAGCTTGGCTTAACTTCCCGTTGGTGTCTATCGTTAAAAATATATGATAGATAGTTTTATTATTGGAACTTGCTGCTTTTATTCATTTACTAAAAGCCAAGACAACATTTTGCTAAAAATTCAATTTATATCTTTATTTGATTTTTTTTTCTTTAGTATTATTAATCCTTTTGTACTTTGAAACAGATTTTATAGCTACCTTTTCTATAAATGTTAATACTAGCTGCAATATCAAAAGGTTACAACAACAGGTAAATCGTTTTTTAGTGTTTATATGTGGTATATATATATATATATATATATATATATATATATATATATATATATATATATATATATATATATATATATATATATATATATATATATATATATTTTTTTTTTTTTTTATATGATGTCATAATTCCGTTACTTTTTTTTATTTTTGATTTTAACATCTGACGTATTAATACGATATAAAAAAAAAAAAAACTTGATTTCCTAAATTTTTAAAATTTTGTTTGTTTGTTAAAAAGATATAAAGATATGTATTTTTTTTTCAATGTTTTCCCTATCCTATGCTTAATAATTCGTTGTTCGTATCTAAGGTGATCTTCGTAAACGGCGGGGGGTTGTAATTAAAAAAAAACTTTAGAATTTTTAAAAACACAGGGAGACTATTGCAGTTTTGCGCATTTGTCAAATATTAAGTTAATTAGTTTAGTCTGCATTTGCAACACTTTTGAGGAAAGAAAAAATTCTTATATATCTAAATCATTGTTTTACGCTTTATTATTTTGGTAAAAGGTCTTCATCAAAAATTGATTATTCTTAATAAAAAAAAACTCTACTCACCTGGCTACCATTAAAACAAAAAAAGGGGAGGAGCTCTTAATTGGTGGAGATGTCAAAATATTGACGAAACCTAAACTTCGAGTAACAAAAGGAATATTTAGTAAATGTTAGCAAATTACTTCACCGTTTACTAAAAATTATTGAAATAAAGAGGCCATCTATACAAGAAATGGTCAAAGTTGAGCAGGCTTAACAAGACCGGGTCCCGTTAGCTTTGTTTGCAAACTTGATACTATGCCACGTTAACAACCTCAAAAGTCAATTTAAAACATTTTTAGTAGCAAAATGTGATATATATATATATATATATATATATATATAAATATATATATATATATATATATATATATATATATATATATATATATATATATATATATATATATATATATATATATATATATATATATATATATATATATATATATATATATATATATATATATATATATATATATATATATATATATATATATATATATATATATATATATATATATATATATATATATATATATAAGTATAAATGTAATAGTATAGTAACAATACTCTTTTATGATTTTTTAGCTCATAAAATGGATTTAAGACTAGATTGATTTTGGTTTCCTGTTAAACCGCTAGAAGGCTATTTGGCCCAGACAGAATATGCGACAATTTTGTATTTAACTCATTTACACAAAAATGGAATTGAGACAAGTTAGCTCTTAAAAATATCTATATGTACAGATATGTTTATTGCACATATTAGTAAATAAACTGATTAGTTGCGTAATGAGTTTAAATTTTAGACATTTATTAAAATTGATAATCATAATGTACTTAATTAAACATGCTAATCGTGATGTAATTTGCATAGCCAAAGTTAAATGCTCTTTTACTTTAGTTACTGCGCTCAGTGATGCGCAGTTTTGTTTGTGCGCAGTTTTACTTCTGTTCTGGAATTTTGAGATTGGACTTATTTTAAAAAGCGCGTTTTTGTAATAAGTTTCTTTTACATCTAATCGTATCTTTCAAGTAGGTCATATTCTGTATAATCAATTTAATCGTTTTCATTTTTTATGTTTCAACATGTCTATAACCTTTATTAAATTGTTTTTAAGCATATTTGTTTTTATTTTTATATCGAATTAATAGAATGAATCTTGTTGAAGATGAAGGTTTGTATTTATTTAGATGTGTATTATGTTACAGATGTAGAATGTTATGTAGTTAGTTCTTAAATATATGTTTATTTTTAGTCGCTGAATTACTAAGGTGACCAATCGTCCTCCTTTAGGAAGGACAGTCCTCCTTTTTTTGGTCCTGTCCTACCTTGATCAGTGTCCTTCTTTTTGTCCTCCTTTTTGATATTTTAAAATTAGTTTTATTATTTTAAAACTAATTGCAACTTAGCTGTTTAATATGAGTGATTTCTGACTAGTTAAGGCCATTTCTAACTCAATTCTCGGCTCACGTTGGGATATTGTGATTTCTATTAGTGAGACTTCACTGTTTTGGCCTTGCAAATGGATTTATTGGTCAAGTTTACGTAAACAAAAATCTATTTAATGTTTTGAAAATTTTTACTCATGTAAAGCTGAGTAATTATTGGAGTAAATCGCTTAGTTTCACGTGAATAAAAATTTGAGCAAGTTTTCTTAAATTCACGTAAGCTGAACAGTTATTCCGAAAACGCTGAGTAAAAGCAGTTGCTTTTTGTATTTACCCAGCCTTTCATTCCATTGTCAAGCGTCAACAATTTAACTTGTAAAAAGTGTTTTGTTTTTTTAATATTTGCAAATATTTTGCTAAAAAAGTAATTAGAGTCGGTATGTTTTATTCTTGAATTCATAGTTCTATTTATACGTAATATGATTACATTATTGTTATTATAATTTTATTTCATTCAAGTAATGGAAAAATTAAACAAGATAAAATGTCATTTTAATTATCAATTGAAAAATGAATTTGATTTCCTCATATCAAAGAGTGAAACCATTGTTTTTTGTAATATTTCCAGAGGAGAATTTTGTATTGCAGTTGGAGGGAGAAGTGCTATAACGAAACACTTAAATACCAATAGACATAAGAAGTCATTAGATGCTTCAGCTTCCACTAGTAAAGTAACAATTTTTTTCAAATCTTCTAATTATTCTGAGGGTGAAAAACAGTTAGCTGTAATGGAGAGAACATTTGCATATTACACCATAATTTATAATCAAAGTTTTAGAAGTATGGATTGTACAAGTAAATTAATGAAAAAATTTCATAATGCTAAATTTTCATGTGCAAGGACAAAATGTGAGGCTATTGTTAAATCAGTATTTAAGAATTACTGTGATAAAGTACTTGCAGAAGACTTAAAAAATGCAAGATTTGTAACAATTTTATCTGATGCCTCAAATCACAATGAAACCAAAATGTATCCAATACTAGTAAGGTATTTTAATATTACCAAAGGCATTCAAGTAAATGTTTTAAATTTAGAATCTATTGATGGTGAAACTGCTGACATTTTGTCACAACACCTATTTAGGGTTATAAATGAAAATGATTTGAAATCTAAAATTGTTGCACTAACAGCTGTTTTTGCCCACCAAAATACGAATTACAGAACTTAGTTCAAAAAAAAAATACTAGGAATTGGTTGCAATGCACATATTTTGGCAAATGCAATTAACACAGCATCATGTGCAGCGCTCGAAATAATTACTTGAAAGTTGCCGATCAACAGTGATCGGCAGAAATCATAAAAATTGAAAAGTAGACGATCAAATGATTTTCCGGACGATCAAAATTTTACTATTTTATTGTGAACTGAAGATTGTTATGGTTTAAAAACTGTTTAATTAAGCGATCATAAACATTTTTAAACTTTAATGCTAATTTAATAACTTCAAGATTCTTTTTTAAATGTTATAATTACCTTTATTATAAAGTTTAATTTACATAAGTAGGCGATCAAATTTGCTCAGCCATAATTAATTTCGGGAGTTCAAAGTTTCAATTTTTCGATCATTGATCGGCCGTTATTTCGAGCGCTGCATGTGCGCACATGCAGCGCACATACATCATTGGCAGTGCACGTGCACTGCCAATTGATGTAGAAGTTATAATGACCACAGTTTATTTGTATTTTAGTCGTTTTACAGTCCGTGTGGCTAATTTAAAACAATTTTGCGAAGAAGCAAATGTCGAATACAAAAAGCTTTTAGGATATTCGATAGTAAGATGGCTTGCTTTAACACCTGCTATTGAGCGTGTTTTAAAATTATTTGAACCCCTCCGTTCATATTTTTTAAGTTTAGAAAAATGTCCAAAAATTCTTGAATTATTTTTCAATAATGAATTATCAGAGATATTTATGTATTTATGTACACAATCAGGCAACTTTATTTCTAAAAACGATTCAAAAGATTGAAAGCGATACTATATCTGCTGCAGAGGTTAGCCTTATTTTAAACGATTTTATCCTTCAATATAAATCGCGACTTAAAGATAGTTTTATTCCTCTCAAGATAAAAAAAAAAGTTATCAAATTTAGAAGAGTCAAATCCTGGGGTAACAGATAAATTTACCAAAGAAGTGCAGAATTTTTACCAAACATGCTTCCAATATGTTGAAGAATGGTCTGAGACAAATATCACAGCATATAACAGTTTTCAATGGAGTTTTTTGAGTTCACATGTTAATTGGGCAGATATTGAAAAGTGTGTTGAGTTTTTATTAACAGAAATTCCTGATATTAAAGTTAATGACAATAGTCTGTATGATGAAATAAGAGGAGTAAATTTATATTTAAGTTCAGATAAATTAGAACTATGGAAAAATAAAAATGTTGAAATTGATAAAAGATAGGTGGAAATATTTGACCACTTTAAAAATAAACACATTCCATATGAAAATTTAGCTATTCTTGTTGAATTTGTGTTGAGCTGTCCTGGCACTAATGCAGCAGTTGAAAGAGTTTTTTCAATTGGTAACGATTTCTGGACCAGTGAAAAATTGATATTAAATATTGATACTCTAGCAGCAACACTTACTGTAAAAGTTAATATTTTTTTTTTTTTAATTTTTATTTTTCGTCATTTGACACATTTTACAATGTTAACCTTACACTCAAATAAATTTATACAGATGCAAGCTGACTGGGGCAAGTAGAAGACAAAATGTCTTATCATCAAGCCCCTTCGTGAAAATAAAAAAAAAATAAAAAAAATTTTACAATTTTCAATAATATATAAAAGAGTGAAATTAAAAAAAGTTTAAAAAAAAACAAATTAAAAAGTTTGAAAAAATCAAAAAGTTGAAAAAATAATTTTTAAGTTTGACAAAACTAAAAAGTTTGAAAATAATAAAAAAGAAAAAATTTTGAAAAAATAATTTACAAATCCGTACACATGCGTATACATATCCAATAAACTTCATAATATATTTTTAAATATGCAAAAGATATTTTGAATTAAAAAAAATTCTGAACATTTTATAGATTTAAGTTCATCTACTCATTTTTTTTTTAAACAAAATTAAAACAGACAAACAAAAAGAAACAAGAAGAATATATATAAGAAGGATATATGTATATATATACACATACACACATACATATACACATACACACATACACATATATACATACACATACACACATATACATACATACACATACACACATATACATACATACATACACACACACATACATACATGTATATATATATATGTACATATACATATACACATATATACATATACATACACACATATACATATATACATATGCACATATACATACACACACATACACACACATACATATATACATACACACATACATATACATATACACATATACATATATACACATACACACATACACATATGCATACATGTATATATACATATATATATATACATATACACATATACACATACACATACACACATATATATATATATATATATATACATACACACGCAAAATACATATATATATATAAATATATATCTTTTTTTAATTAAAAAAATGAAAGAATGTACGTATTGTTTAAATTTAGTAAGTGTTTTTTTATAGCTCTTTTAAATATATCAATAGATTTTATTTTTTTTTTATTTTCGTCAAGAACCGAGTTCCACAAGCGTGGTCCCCGACATGTAATTGAGAAGTCAGACTTTTTGAGTAATGTTAGTGGGAAGTAGTAATTATTTATTGAGTGTCTTGTTTTATATTTATGATTAATAAGAGAGAAGTTTTTATAAAAATATTTTGGAATTAATTCGTTTTGAAGTTTAAACATAAATAACAAGTTATGGTAGATGTTTAACTTGTATACATTTAGGGCATTTATTTCCTTGAGTAACAGCTCGGCACTTTCGTATCTATCCATACCCGAAACTAATCGACTTGCTTGCTTTTGTTTTGTGTAAATAGTTTTTAGGAAAGATGAGTGATTGTTTGCCCAGGCAATATTACAATAGTTAATATGACTATGTATAAACGAAAAATATAAATTTTTTAAACATATTTTGTTCAAAAGAGGTTTAGTCTTATACATTATCCCTAAAGTCTTTGAGACTTTGTTCTCGACTAGCTTTATTTGGCTTTTCCAATTTAAATGTTCGTCAAAAATTATTCCAAGTATTTTCATTGAAAACACTCTTTTTATTTTAATATTGTTAATAGTTAGTTCTGGTAGTGTAAGTGGAAGATTCTCGGATTTAGATGGTTTAGCAAACAAAATATATTTTGTTTTTTCAATATTCAACGAAAGTTTATTTGCTATAAACCACTCATTGAGATATGTTAGTTCAGTGTTTACATTATAGAAAATATTTTTTAAATTTGAATCAGAATAGAAAACATTAGTGTCGTCAGCAAAAATAATATAATTAAGTATTTTTGATGACAAATAAATATCATTAATATAAATTAAAAACAGTAAAGGTCCAAGTATTGATCCTTGTGGAACTCCACAACTTATTGACTCAAATGGGGAGCATGTTAAATCAAATGGTACTACTTGTTTACGATTTTCTAAATAACATTGCAGCCACTTTAAGTTAGAGTGAGCTACTCCGTAATTACATAGTTTGTTGATAAGAATCTTGTGGTTGACAGTATCAAAGGCTTTGGATAGATCCAGAAATATTCCGAGAGTGTAACTATTGTTTTCAAAACCATTAAGAATTTGGTTCGCAAGATCAATTACTGCATGCTCCGTGGAATGGTTTTTGCGAAAACCAAACTGTTTATGATAAAGAATGTTATTAGTTTCAAGATAATTGTACAGTCTGTTGTGCATAATACGCTCTAGTATTTTAGAAAAACAGGAAAGTATGGAAATTGGTCTATAGTTAGATTTTATCGAATCATCGCCGCTTTTGTATATTGGAATTATTTTTGCTAGTTTTAGTTGGTCAGGAAAAATGCCGTTTCTTAGGGAAAGATTAAAAATTATAAAAAGAGGTTTCTCAATAATATCAGAGACCGCTTTTACAACATCAGGGTTAATTTCATCTAGACCCGCACTCTTATTTGTTTTCAACATACTAATTGCTAGCCGAAGTTCATCAACCAGAAGCTCCGATTCATCCATTATGGAATCTGATTTTTTTAAAAAGGATTCAAACGATTTACTCCCCTCAGGAATTGCACTGGCTAGTTTTTTCCCTATATTTATAAAAAAGTCATTAAATGTTTCTGCAATTTCTTTATTTACAAAAGCATCTCCTATATTACCATCTCTTTGCAATCTTTTTGGGAAATTATCAATTTTTACATTTCCTGCGCCTGTTATTTCTTTGATTACATTCCATGTTTTTCTTGCATTTCCAAATGTTTTATTAAGCAATAAGGAATAGTAATTTTTTTTTGATTGCTTTTTTAACTTTTCGAAAGAATTTTTATATTTTTTGTATTTTATTTCATTTTTGTAGTTCTTTTTTTTAAAAAATTTTTGGTAAAGTTTTTGTTTCTTTTTTGATGACTTAATGAGTCCTTTCGTTATCCACGGACAAAGCAAATTTTTAGAATTAATAATTTTTTTAACTTTTGGAAAGGCTTTTTCGTATTGCTTAGTAAACACGCGAATAAAAAAATCATAACCATTATTATAACCAATATGAAACACATATCTTGCTCTGAAATTTCAAGCATATTGTTAGAAAACGAAATATTTGTAAGAAATATCCACTCAATTGAAAAATACTAATTTAACTAGATATTTTATTTTAATTAATTTATATTTTATATATTATAATATTTTATTTTAATTATTTTATTTTAATTAATACTTTATGACAACTTAATTAAAAGGAATAAAAGAAGGATATTTTTATTTTAATGACGTATTTTATTTATTTACGTAATACTTTTACAAAAAAAATTTTGTCCTCCTTTTCATTGAAAAAAAAATGGTCACCTTAGGAATTACTAAGAAGTAAGTTTTGTTCCATTTTGTTATAAACAAATGTTATAAATTGCATTTATACGCTTGTTAATTTAAGTTAACTTTACAATATTAAAATGGTTTAAACGAACTTTAAATTTTTGTAAATTAAGGTGGTTATCAGGTAAAAAAATTATTTTTTGATTGCCAACTTAATCATATACCAAAGTTAGTTTAAAAGAAACATACTTATTAATATAATTAAAAATGATAAAAAAAAAATAATTTCCTTTTTTTTTTGCTGAATCAGCATAAAATGCAAAAAAATCAATGAAAAAAGAAAACAACATTTTCTCAGCCTCTTTATGACATTATAAGCCAAAACTTACAACACTGATAGATTATAGTGTATTAAACAAAAGCTTACTAGAAAAACTAAAAATAATTATTATTTTTAAAATGGCAGCTTTTTCAATTTTAACGGAAATTATTGATACAAAAAAAAAAGGTAAAATATGAATATATTCAAATGGAAACAAGCTTAAGATTAGTTCTAGTAAGCTATTGCAGTTCTATCTATAAAGAAACAACCCTGAAAATTTGAACTCAATTGCATATCTGGTTAAAAAGATATGAATGATTCGCTTATTGCAGTCAGGCAAAAACAAACAATTGAGAAATCAAGCTTCAAAGTTTAAAAACAATTTATTAATTAAAAATTTCCTGTAATATAAGAGTCTACTCCCTCTTTTTCTTTCTCCTTATCAATATAACCCTTCCTGATACATCTCCTTTTCCTTCTAGCCCTTTTTTGCTTTGGAGTTGAATTCTTAATCGTGTTCTTTACTCTTGATACATCCTTCTTCCACGATCCTTGGATCATAAAACTTCCAGGCAAGAGCTGCAAATAATCAAAAATTCTTGTGAAACCTCTCAAACCATCATTGTAATTTATTACAGCTGAAGCAACACCAAGATCTAGTACCTTTTTAGTAACAAAAATATTTTTGGACACTTTTTCCAGATTATCTGGTTGAAAGCCTCATTTGGATTTTGTGTTGCGCCATCCAGGCATCTTGATAACAAATCATCTGACCGTAGTGCCAAGAATGTGTCTTTAAGAATACTTTTAATAGCAAGAGGCAAATTAATTGATGGTTTATAATTTTTGTCATTCTGCCAATACTTGCACCAGCTTTCCTTTGTACGTGGACAAAATTGATGTCTCTCTTCGCTGTTGCTTATATTCGAGCAATGCCACAATACAGCCAAAACAGATTTTTTCATATTGTACAAGGCTATAGTACGGTCTCCACTCCATGCTTCTAAGGTATTTTGCCTAATGCTCATGCCATAAAAATTTTGCATTTTATTAATGATCTTATCTGTCAACCTTCCTTTCCCTGATATAATTTTCCCATCTTCTAACTTTTTACCCTTTAAGTCACATCGCATTTGACGTAACCGGGTGCCTAGGCGTTTTTGGACATGACCGACGCACTCTATTTTTACTGGGACAAGATCTTCTCCATATGGCTTTGCCTTTACAACATTTGTATAAGATTCAGTATCTCCATCTCCTATATAATGAGAATAGCGAACATTGTACTTTGCCAATGATTCCGTAAAAAATGATAAAGCACCTGCTGATTCCATGGCACCTGATGATTTAAAGTGGTTAAGGTCGCAAACATGTGTCTTCAAAAACTTTCCATAACCGCTCTTATTTCTCTTACTTTGCCACAAAGCACAGCCACGACAAAACTTTGAAAATACTTGGTAATCGACAACTTTACGGTTAGCTTTTGCAACAGCAGTGCATACACCATTTAGAGATGAATGACCACGTTTCTGCCATGAACCGTCAATTCCAATTTGTATATCAACAATATCATTTTCAGCAGCATTTGGAAAATCTCTTTTTCTTATCTCTGTCACAGCATCCTTCATGCTATCACAAGAAGCAGCTTCATAAAATTTTAATAGGTCAGAGTTTATTTCATTATACGAGAACAAACTCATTGGTGGGGGCATATTCAAAATAGATGCAAATATTTTCATTGCCTCGTGACCTTGCCCAATTTCTCTAAAGGCCATAACAGTTCTAACATTAATTTCTTGAGATTTTACTCCTCTGGTATCTCTATCAGGTATACTAAATGCTCGAGATGAATTAAAGAAGTACGTCCATTCACAAGTTGCACATTTAATACAAAATTGTATTGAAAATCCCTTGGCTTTTTCATCGAGATATTCAAGAGCAATATCCTTTGAATTGCATTCACCACAATATCCAATGCTACAAATTAAATCTTTAAACATTGGGAAATGAAAAAAAAAGAAAAAATCGTCGTGTTTTGTTAAAGGTTGATCAGCTTTATCTATGGAAATGTTCAACTTTGTTGAACTAGCACATGGCAATATATTTATTCCATCATTGTTTGTATCTTTGTCAGGCTGTTGCAAAAAAACCTCAACTGTTTTCTTAGTATATCTATTACCTTGAAAAACTCGTTTAACTTTTCTATTTTTAAAACTTTTATTCTTTGCCATAATAAAACTTTTTTTAACAACTTTAAACTTTTTTCTTTCTGCTTAACAAATAACATCAAAACATACGGCTTTGCTAAAAATAACTCTGTTTCAAAAGTTTAGTTAATTATACAGACCCATGAAAAGAAATAATTGTTTAAATCTAGGTCTTTGGGTAATATATCTATAAAAAATTATTGGTTGCTATGCGGTTGTTAAGTAAATTTTTTTTACTCTTACCAACTAAAACAATTTTTTTACATTTTTTTATTAATTAACCCATATCATGTTATATATGGTTAAAAAGCCAATTAAATTTTAAACAAAGTTGGCTGATAAACTAAAAAACACATTTTTTCACAAAAATCGCTATTTTTTTACCTGATAACCACCTTAATTTAATCCTGAGGGATTAAATTTTTTTTTTATTATTGAAGAAATTAAACTAGATTTAAGAATGAGTCGACTTAAATGTTTGTTTGTTTTTCTATTTAGATGATGATAATAATATTGAAGCAAGTAAGTTAAAAAGCATTTTTAAATTTTTAAAAAGAAATAAAAATACTTTTCAATATATATCTGTTTTCTTTGAGGTAGATTTAAAGTTCCAGGTTTTTAATATCATATATACTATAATCTTAAATTTTTTTTTACTTAAAAAATATCTATATTATAATTACACTGAGTCGTAGAAAAATAAATAAAGTTTATTAATAAGGTAGTAGATTATTAGAGTAGGCATAAATGGGTGTGTTGTTGATATTTGACATTTTATACAATGTCAAATATCTTAAGTTACATAAAAAGATCATATTTAAGTTATCAAATGGAAGTTTAACACTTGCGCTAAGTCTTGGTCAAAATATATACATTGAATGTAGTTAGTCTTATTGCCCCGCTTTTCTTTTTTTTTTTGTGATTATTTTTATTAGCTTCTTGCCAATATTAACACAATATGTATCTTTTTTTTTCAGAACAAAGTGCTATGTCTCGTACAAAAATATGTTGTCTGCCATTAGGAAAAAAAAAAGTTTTAAACTTCACAATAGTCATTTATTTCATTAAAAAATAAAAAAGTATTAAAAGTATAGAAAAAAAAGTGGTCTTAATGCCCTCCTTTACCCTAATAAAAAACTTTAATTATAAACATTAAAAAAGTTTTTAATAGATTTCTATTTAAAAATAAGTTGCTCACATGTTTTTTGAACTTTTTAAATATTTATTGATGAAAAATGAGATAAATAACAAATATTTATAGTTAAATGTACTGCTTAAAAAAATCAAGCCAATTTTATTTCTGAATAAAACTAAACTTGACATTGTATTTATTTATCTATGTACATGTTACATAGATAAACAAATGCATACAAACATACATATATACATATATATAATAATAAAACTAATACATCATTAAAACTAAACTCAATAATGTTTGCAAGCGATAAAAATTTATCTTTTTATCAATAATGATATTAAACATCTATATACAGATATGAATATGGAATTAAATTAAGTAAATAGTTGGTTTAGAGAAAACAAACTCTTAATGCTAAGAAACGAATTATACTCTATTCCATGAAAAAACACAAAAATCAAACATTCCACTTAAGTTGCACAAACTTTACTTAAATGATACAATAATTGAAAAACTTTAAACTGCTTCAAAAATGTAATAAACACTCAGAATTTTGTATATCCTAAAGAGGATCTAAGATAAGGAATGATGGTCAAAAGGAATTTAAATTTATGGTGAATTTCTTAAATTCATTTAAGTTTTAATTAAAAAAAGAAACTTTAAAAGTTTGATTATAGTTAATTTTTTTTCTTTTTATGAATAATTTATATATGTCTTCACTATTTTAACAGTTATTTTGTTGTTACATTTTTTACACGAGTTTTTTTACCATTGTGATACATTATTTAAATTTGTACTCAGGGGTTCTATAAAAAGATTGTGATAATGTATTTTTATTCTTATCTTCTTTGAGCCCCTATCTGCTTTAACTTAATTTGGTTATAAGTCTAGTATATACTTTTATATTTTATTTTATGTTATCCAAAGGTACGTGCTTTGTAAAAATAATATTTATACTACGTTAATCATGCGGGGAAAAAAAATGCTAAAAGAAAAGTTTCTTTACCGGCACGTTTTTTAAAACAACTTTTATAGTAATTTGGTTTGATTTTTTTTTTTTAATGACAATTTAATAAATAGTTTTAAAAATAGAATAATAAGTAACTTTAATAAATAACTTTAGTAGTTAGAATTTTTTGTTGTGAGTTGTATATTTATTCAGTTGTCAATAATTATTATTTACAAATTTAAAGACATTGCGCAAAATAAAAACAGTTCGTGGTAAAGAAATTGTTTAAAAAGGACATCTTAATTAGTGACAGGCAACAACCCATCTTTTCTGACAACATTTGCAATTATAGCTGCCCTAGCCAAATTGAACTATCCAAGTCTACATAAGTAGAATATAAGTAGTATACAGGAAACGCCAAAAAGGTAAACCATGACTTCTAAATCTTTTTTCGAATTTCCCTAGAATTCTATTTGAAGCTGCTCAGCTTGTAACTTTACTTTTAAGTTATTTGATACTATAGTCCCTAAGTTGCACTCATTTGCTGTGGTTTCAAGTAGTTTTTGGTGACCATTTTAAAATTCCGTTTTATATAAATGATATGTTTTTTGTTTTTTTGCCCATGTGCATAACGTTGTATTTTTTAATGTTGAATAGCATGATTATTTTTTAGACCAGTTAACAGCTGTGTCAAGACCTTTTTAAAGACATCTATAAGCGCATCTATATCAGACTTGATAACATCTATGTATTTTAAAAAAATGTATATTGCGAAAACTAAACACACAGGCTAATACAAGCGAGTTTTTTATTTTAATAGTTCCATTTTACTAACCTAGTACAAAAGGTTTCTTAAGAGTTTTGTAAGTTAAACAGAGCTTCTATCACCAATTACTTATTTACATTAGTTAGAAATAATCGCATAGTTATCAGTAGGGATTTTTTTTTAACAGTGGGTAAATCGGCTACTTGATATTCTTATTAATGTCTGTCAGGAAATTCTAAAATCTAATTACAAAAGAGTTTGAAGGACAGTGTAAGCGTTGTGACAAAGTATTAAAATGCTCAGAAAAGTCTACAACTGCCTTAAAAGATCACTTAAAAGGACATTTATTTAGATAAGGCAACATAATCAATTATATTAACAGAAGAGAGAGCAAGTGAGAAGAAACAAAATGTAGCCAATAAAGAAAAGTTAAACCTAACTGTCGATGAGATAACAACATTAAAATGATGAAAATTTTTCATCATTTTAATGTTGTTATAAAATATTATTCATGATAAAACTGACAATATCACGTAATAAAGGATATTAGTTCAAACTTTGGGTTCATGCAGTGCGCTTAATATGGTTGAAATAACACAACAACATCTAAGTGTTTTTGGAATATCAATAAAAAGAAAATACATGATATATAATCGTTGTATATTTTATATTTCAAATATACTTTATATATGTTTGTATATACTTCATGTATATATGAATATACATGGAGTACATTCAAAATTTTGAAGTTATTGGTCTATTTGTCTTAATCATGGTCTTCATCCTGGATTATGTGACACACTTTATAAGAAAAAGCATGGTATTAAAGACTTAAGCGGGAGCTGTGATGATGATAATAATAAAAATGAGTCATTTGACGAAGGCACCAGTTTTAAAGTTAAAAATGATGAGTATGAAGATGATATTGACTACAATGATTTACATGAAAAATTATGCAAATTGATAAAATATATCTAACAGTCAAGTGTTCGAAATCAAGTTTATCCATCACCTATTAAACTAGCTATAAAGAACCTTAGTAGAGAAAATGCAACACTGTTGAGCGCAGTTCGAGAAACTTTCTTTAATTAATACTGAAATTAGAAAAAAATTTTGAATAATTTGAAAGTTAGAGGCGATAAACGCCTGAATACAGATATCATGAATTTATCACGCTGTCTAAAAAACTTTACAATAACCCCAACAAGAGATACGAAAACTTTTGCAGGCATTTTGGCATCTCCACCTTTTGGTGTTCATGATGTTAATGTTATTGAAGCAACTTGCGGCAATCATACAAGTGAAATTTTAATAATATCTATAAGAAAAATTTAATGTGTTGCTGAAGAAAAATAAATCAAAAGCAGTGCTTTCTGAACAGGTCAATTTCAGATGGTTAAAAGCTGAATTTACTCCTTTTAAAAAAACAGGCCGAAGTACCGAAAACCTAAAGAAACTTTATGATCCATTATTAATAGTTAAGCCTGCTACTGTTTCACAGTGGATACTATTAAAGTTCCACAACTTATATAAAGCCATCAGGCCGTAATAGTCTTAAGAGAAGGAAGAAATATATTATATAAGTGCAGGGGAGTGCTAGATCAATTATAATATTTGGACAGGTGTCCAGTATTGAAAGGTGGTGTTTAAAAGGGGAGTATTATTCAGTGATTAAGTTAGAGTTAAGTGAGTGTTGTTTCAGTGTTCTGTAAGTTTGTGTAAACTATTGTGCTTTGTGTGTGTAGTGTTCTCAATGTTGAAGTTTTATATGGCATTTAATGTCTTTATTTTAGTTTTGATGTTATTATATCCTTTTTGATTGTAATCTTTCCTATTTATTTGTCTCATCTCATCTGTTATAAGCCACAGCATTGGGCAGGTTTCATCTTCAATATTCTAGAAGGCTATATTTTTGGTAAACTTGTTTCTTCGGGCAGCGGCCTTGTTCGTCAAGGTTCGTGTTTTGGAGTTATAAAGTTGAGAAAGGGTTGTAACTACAACTAAAAAGTAGCCTCCTCGACTGTAGTGGTCTTCTTGGTCTTGGAGAGGGGAAACATAAAAAAAACAGTCTATATTTTATTTTGCTAAGTTCTTTAAAAAAAATTAATTTGTTTATCCTAATTTAGCTTTTTACAAAATATAAACTAAGATTTTCTTGAGTAATATTTTAGTATATTCCTTGCAACTTGAGAAATTGTATTACCTTAATAAATTGATTAAATTAAGAATAAAATAAGATAAATTTAATTTTACTAATGCTTATATTATTACTCTTTTAAAATTTTTATAATAAATTAAAAGAAATTTCATTACAGATTACATTACTATTTTCCACAAAAATGATACTAGTTGACTATGTTATAAAATTATAATTTTTCTAAAGTAAAGTTTTACGTAATTTTTAAAATATAGCTGATTCTAAGCTTATTTGCTTTTTGTCTAAATCATAAACTTATTTTTTAATGTTTATAGGGTTCATTGATGTTGGATATAAATTGTTTTTTACTCGTTAAATAATCTTTGCATTAAATGACTGTTTTTTTTTTTTAAAAAGAAATTACTTATATAAATTTCATGAAAAACCAGCTCATAACTCAATTAGTTTTTCACTGCCAATTGTAAATTATCCAAAAATTTTTATCATTTATTGGTTCATTCTATAAATTATTCACAATTACATTAGTAAGTTTCGGGAATAATTAACTTTATAAATTATTTATCTTGTAGCTTGCTAATTATTATTTTATAAACCCATTATACAAAAGGTAAATGAATTTCATTTTTAGATATAGATTATTTATTAATTTCCTTCACAGTACTAATTCTAAAGATATAGTCAGTTAATCAATTTTGTAAATTCTAAGAAAAAATCATGATTTCAATCGCCTTTACTTTCATAAAATTATTCACGACTGTTTCAGAGTGAGCTTTACGGCTTCTTGTTTTTTTTGGAAAATATTGACTTAGAGGGTGTTACTAAGACAAATGTAACTTTTGAAATATTTAAAATAAATTTGTTTTGTAAAAAGAATAAAAACACCCATAAAATGTTTCATCTTACGACATTTAATGCATTAGTAAAAAAACTTTTTTTATTTTATAAAAAACGCAACAAATGATGAACTTGGCTAAATTTTAGTAATTTGTTGTTACTTATCAAAAAAAAAAAATAGAAAAATATATTTCTGATAATTATAATCACATACAGTCGTTGTTTGACTTTTATTAAAATAAAAGAACCTTACTTAATTGTTCAAGGTTAACTAAAACAGTCTTTTTTAAGGTCTGCAAGCAAATCGCATTTCTTGCAAAATTATGAAAGATATCGCTTAAAGGGGGATTAACTGTTAATTGAGTACGTTTTAAATATGAAAATAATTCACTAAGTTGATAAATTCAATGCATTACAAAATAAAGCCAAATTTCAATTTTAAAATATTTAGTCTTAAAACTTTAAATTAAAGCCTATAAAAAATTTAAGCGATTTATTTCTTTCTATGCATACAGTTTTAATAATATAGTGAAAGGTTGTTAGTAAATAAAGACTTGCAAAATCTCATATAATAATTCATTACCAAAACCAAGTTAAAGTTTTTGAAATAATTTCAGTTTTGGTAATAGATTTATTTTGTGGCACTTGAATCAATATCTTTTCACAAAAAATAAAACATTTGTTTAAATATACAACTAGCTAATTTAAATTGTTTGATAATGTGTTTTTATTCTCATAAAAAACTGTTTCATAATAAGTTGATCCACTGATAAATTCTTAAAGTAGAAAACGATCTTTGTACACCTAGTTGATAATAAATTCAGGCTCCATCCCAAACCAGAAGAACAGTTTTTGTTCAACAGACTCACAATAGTGACAATAACTTTTACATTTCTTTATTTAAACTGTATCTTTAAACTAACTTGTTATTTATGAGTCTTTAATTCTATTCTTTAACCAGAGAAAAGGATGTTAAGCAAAGGTACTGCAGAGGTAGAACTAACTTCTTTTGATGAATATAATCTACTATATATTATAATAAAATACAATACATTTTTTAAATTAACTACACAAACAAATATTTTATATCATACATTTTTTATATTAACTACACAAACAAATATTTTATACCGTTTTATCAACAAGACAAAGGCCTTGTCTATAAAACGGATTTTCACCGCACTCAGAACCCACAACACACTTTCTCACAAGAAGCTTGAAGCTTCCTATCTGGTTTGCTGTGCAATTCAAAGGATTTTAAAACAAGACGCAGCTTCTGTTCCTGATTTCTTAATCAATTCAGCTGTCTTAATTCCTTACTTACACTATTATGCAAACACTCTCCCTCCACTTCACCCAGCAACCCAATAGTTTTATGCAATTTTACAAATAGTGGCACATTAAAAACATGTTCATGCATTTTTCGCATGATACTTTCTTTTGGAAAGCAAGCATGAAACTCGATAGCAAATAAATTTATATATTGATAAAGCTCAGTAATTTCAGCATCAGTGAGAAATTTTTGCTTAATAAGAATAGGTTACAACTTATTAAAAAAACTAAACTCACGTACAAATTTAACTTTGTATTACTTCATCATCAACAACACTACAAAATTGCTTCATCATCAATAACACTACAAAGTTTGTTGTGGTTTCTTAAGACTATTTTGCAATGATTACCTACAAACACATTACCATGATACACTTGTCGCTCAACCTTTATATCTTCAAGGGCCTTATTAAGAGACCTCTTATGAGTCCCTATGCTACTTTTGGATATTTTTTCTAGGTCTTCACACTCCATCTGCAATTTAATATATTCAACATCTAAAACTTCGCGTTGTGAGCGTATAAAAGAAATTTTTTCAGGAGTATAAAGGTCAAGACATTCTATATCTTCACCCTGACATGCTAAACACTCCTACATCGCTATGTCACACAATACACTCTTTTCTGAATCACCAATAATTTCACAAAATTAATGAAACCATTTTTGGCATGTACCACACTGCACCCAACCAATGTTACAATAACATTTTGCAATTAAACACCTGATACTAGTACACATGTCTTGCTGTTTACACGTTGTTTTTTTTTGGAGGAGTTTAGGGATATGCTATCTAATTCGGAAAAATTGTTTTCAAAAGCTAACTATTGCGCCTGTAGATTTGCAACGTCTACAAATTGATTTCCTAATAAACGCAAAGTTTCTGCTGTTTTAGAACATTCAACGCTTTTAGCAGCCCACAATTCATTCGTTCTCACAATCTCATTATGCGACAAAAACGAATCAGCTTGACAAGGACCTACACTCCTTCAACAATAACTTATACAGTTTTAACAAAACTCCTAACATAATATGCAAAACATATAACAAAAAAACTTTAGATAAAGGCACTACACTATCTAAAGTTATTATGGGGAAAATTACAGGAGCAATAACTGATTTATGAAACTTACCTAGAGCTCTTAAGTTTCCACCTTGTCTATCTTCACACAAGTTCTCATTGTAATCACTTTCTAGAGATTGTATTGTTCTTCTTAAGATGTTACAATTAGAAGGTGTGTGAGGCGTAGAAGCATGGTATCTAAGAGAGTTATTATTATTGAATTAAGTATAAAAGATCTCTTACATTAAAAAATTTTATTAAAATGTTCAATAAAAAACACTACTCACTAGAGAAATTTAAAATAGAATCTAAAAGAATCTTACTTCAACTACATTTTAATATAATAGGTTTTAAATATTTTTTAAAAGATTATGTTAAAATAGAAAAAGCAACAACCATTTTCATCATCACTAAATATATATTATTAAACATTTACCAGACATATTTAAACTAAACAATGCTTTTGACTTAAAAACTGACATTAAAATTGAAATTACATTGTTAGTCATCTTATCGATGCTAATTAATCGCTTAACAAATGGAAAATTACACTCATTTTCCCAACTATTGTCCCATTCAACCCATTCTATTAATATTTTCCCTGTCAGCAGATTACATATTGATAAATAAATCTCGTAATAAAAATATAACACAAACAATGCAAATAAAATAATATTTATTGACAAATAGATGAACAAGATATAACAGGATTAAATAACTTATCTGATGTTATTTGATTACACTCAAGAAAGAAAAACCGCCAAACTTTGTTTATTTTATACCTCAAAATTTGTCTCGCTAAGAAAATTGTTTTCATAAAATTCATTACATATTGGGTTGGGACATACAGTATTTAAGGTCACGTGATTGTTTTAAAATGTAAACAATATTTTGCGAATAAAACTAAAAAAAATTTGTTTATAAACTAGCCAAGTTTGAAAAAATATGTCATAACATAGCTGGAGGTACAGAAAACAATTTTTTGATTTTCATATTCAGAAAGGATTGAAATTTTAATTTTTTTTTTTTTTTTTTTTTTTTTTTTTTTAGTTTACAATTATTAATCGTAATATAACAATATATAAACTTGGTATCTGAAATAAGATTCAAATGATCTTGTCGCCAGAACCATATAAAAGATATAATACGTGTATATATAATAAAATAAAATATAATTGATCAAATAACTAATAACAATGTAGAAGAAACAAAAACTGAAAATAATTTTACAAATTATCCAGAGTAAAAAAAAAAGAATTTTACATTTCAAAAATATTTATATATATTGCCAGTAGAAAGAATATAGTTTTTTAATTTAGTTTTAAAAACGGAAAACGAAATCGACAAATCAAAATTTGGAACAACAATTTTGTTCCATAAATACGGTGCTCTATAGTTTATGCAAAGTTGATTAAACTTTGTTTGACAAAAGGGTTCAATTAATAAATTATTATTTCGTAAATTTGGTGCGGATTACAAACATAATACGATTTTTATAACTTAATAATGAAAATAAAAATATAAATGCATTAAAAAATAACTTAAAAAAAAAAAAAGCAAGCCGCACCAAAATTTAGATAGAATATACATTTATTTATATATGTAACAAGTTTCAACCATTAGCTATGTTAGGAAATCTTAGTTGACCCAAGACAGGGTTTCCGTAAAAATCACAAAAAAAAAATTTTATTATAGCCCGTTTAATGTAAGTATTTATTAAATAACCAAAGGTAGATCTTTTATGTTTTTTTTTTATTTGAAGATGAAAGTATTTATAGAAAAAAAAAAATACTTTTATTTTAAAGTTTGTGAATTTTTATATTTTTTATGCGGAAATACTTTTTTTTTGATAAACTCATGACGTCACACTCACGTTTAGATAGAGTGAAACAGCAGTGTATTACGTAATTACTAAGGTGTTTCAGTTCTTTTAAAATTTAATCATTTATAAAAAGATGGGGGGTATCTTTATTAATATTGTTTCAATTCTCACAGACTATTCTATTTTTATAATCTACATTTTTAATTAAAAAATGAAGAGAAAGGAATCGAACCTCTATATTTTGGTCATGAGCCAAATAACATTTCGTAAGTTTACTCTTCTTTTAGAAGATCAAATAATTTTTATTCCTAAATTTTTTCATAGTCATCACACTTTTAATGAATTACCTCTCATCAACCACTCAGTTCGTTACTAAAAAGGGGAACTGATAAAAAGTTTTCTTTTTCTGCTTCTCTAAAAGAGGGTTACCCCCCAGACCAGGCGCAACACTGGCGCACCTGTGATAGCTACAGCAGGATCTAATGCGGTAGTGGTGTAGTGGTAGAGCGCTCGCCTCATAAGAGAGAAGTTCCGAGTTCGAACCCCACCATGTCCCTGGTAGTACCACGCTCAACTTGTTACGTCTCCCAGCGGCCTTGTTCGTCAAGGTTCTTGTTTCGGAGTAATAAAGTTGAGAGAGGGTTGTAACCACAATTAAAAAGTAGCCTCCTTGACTGTAGTGGCCTTCTCGGCCTCGGGGAGGTGAAACATAATTAAAAAAAAAAAAGCCTAAATCTATGAGCTTTCAAAGAGTAATCTGTGTGCGCATTTTTTAAAAGGTTTTTAAAAAATCTTTTAAAAACTTAAAATTTTATATAATAAAGAACACCTTTTATCGATGACATTTTAATGTAATTATCTTTGACATGTTAATGTAAGCCATATTGTTAAATTTTATGTGGAAAAGTTAATTTACATTTTTTTATTTTATGTGCAGCAATTGAACTTTTTGAAGTTTAAAAATGCGAAAAAAGAAAATGCAAAAGTGTAATTTTAAATTATCTCCAACGAACTGTCTATTTCTGAAAATTTGACTTCTTATAAACTGTGTTTAAAAGACGATGTTATTCATTTGTATATTTAAAAATGGATTTTCAGCTACTAAAACAGCAAAAAATATCTGAAAAAAATTTAGTCTTTTCAACTTTTAAACAAAAATAAGATCACAACATTCAGATAAGTCATTATCAGCACTTCTATTTTTCAAATACATTATAAAAAGTAATGTTTATGTTAGGATATTAAGTGTTAAAAAAAATTTGAATAAGACAATTTAATTCTAGTGTGGTTGCGGTAAAATGCGCATTTTTTGACAGCTGTTTTGTCATAGTTTCAATAGAATTTAATATGCTTATACAAGTTTTTTACTATATTAATAAAGAAATGAAAACCCAATTTTCGATAAACTACTACTGATTACACTGAAAGTTTTTATTCTTATCAGTGACTGATATATATATAGTTTTTAACTTTTTTTGTTTTTTTTTTGTTTTGAGGCGTTTTCTTTTGATGATAACAAGTAAAAATAATTAAACAGGAGGGAGGGCGCCTAATTAGCTTGAGGAGAGTAAGAAAAATTTCTGAAATTTATCAAAATTTTCTCATGTGTACTAAGCATCTAAGAGTGTTCATCTATAAAAGTTTTCTAAACTGTTTTTCTGAGATTCTAAACACACTTCGTAAAAAAAATCTGTGACTAGGTTTAATCCTATCATAAAAATATTTTCTTCAAAAACCTTTTATGTCTAAGAAAAACTTTAGACAAATATTTTTTGTGAATAGTATTGATGCCAAACATTGAAAAGCCTAAAGGCTTATTGAATAAGATGCAGGTATAACATAAAGATAGAAAAGTCTATTTGTCATAAATATTTTAAAAGTATTAGAGGTGAGGATGGTCCCTTGACGGAAAAAAATTTTGTTCCTAGACATAAAAAAGCTTAAAAGTGGCTTAAAAACTGATATCAGAACAATTTACTTCATTCAGAAGAAAAAACGTTGTCAGAACTAGGCGGGAATGGTCCAATGACCCAAAAGGTTTTCTGTGACTCCTCTTATTTCTAGCAGTAAAAAGCTCAAAAATAGTCTAAATAAGCAAAATACAAATGGAAAGATCTTTTCAAAAGACATTTTCAAATGTTAAGGAGGCGTAATCGACAACTGCTCCTTTCTAAAAAAGCTTTTAGTAAAAATAATAAATTATATTTTATATTATATATAACTGCTTATAAACTTATAGTATACTAATTTTTTCTAATTCTTTATCAAAACAAACAGAAGTAAATATTTTAAATAATCATTTTATTTTACATTAGAATATGAAAGTTATCTGAGTTCAAAAGTCATTGGTAGGGTTGGCTGTTTAATTGGAGACCAATTCGATAGATTTGGACGCCATCTTAATTTACGTAATGAAGATATTAATAAGATTGACTATATTACCAGGTTAGCAATATAAAGTAGAAGTCAAAAGTACGCCTCGTTTCCAAAATCGAAGCGGTTGCCGTAAGTTATCGTTCACCCAACCGCAGTTGTTACTTATTATCAAAACGAGTCGTATCGAATTGCGAATAACTTTTTAATCTCATAATGAGAGTAAATGCGCATAAATCTGGAAAAAACACACACTTAAAATTAAAATTTTACAGTGTAAATGAGATATGCATTTTTTGATGGACAGTCTGTTTAATGGTAAAGTTGCAAATCATACAATAGAACAGATATGTGCCATCATGAAATGCACACATGAGAAGTTAAATGTTTGTGTATTACCAGTGCAACAACAGTCAAATGGTGCAGATTGTGGTGTCTTTTCGATTGCTTTTGTTTATCATATTGTAAGCACAAGAACAAAACCAGACAATGTAATATTTTCTATACCAGAGATAAGGTCACATATGTTACATTGCGTTGAAGTTAATAAAGTTTCTTCTTTTCCTCAATCGTTAGAAAGTTGCAAAAGGTGTTTTCAAAAAGACATTTTTATTGAATTGTTTTGCAGTTGTAGAATGCCATGGAATCCCCTAGAAAATGGAAATAAAAATAATTAAATGGCGCAGTGTTCTCAGTGTAAACAGTGGTTCCACAGAATGTGTGAAAACATTCCTGATTTTGTCTTTTTTAAAAAGAACCGTAGATTACCATCGTTTTGTTATTGTTGTGCAAGTACAGTTTCATAATTATTTATTCAGTATTAAATAATACTATTCTTTACTTTATTCAAAAGAGTTTTCTTTTGAATTCAACGGTTTTATTCAGCGTATTTTAGTTCTTTCAATTTATCATAATGAAATGACTTTATTTATTTGAGTTTTTAAACAGTTTAACTCTTTTAATAATGTATTCTCATTAATTAAATTTGAATATTTTAAAATTTAATTTTAATTAAATTTTTGGGATTATTTTAAATCTTTATTTTTACTATTATACTAATTTGTTTTAGTTTGCCTTATGTTGATATATGGTTTTAATTTAGTAAATTTTCATGATTTGAAATTTACTTAATTGATCATTAGCCAACAGTTTAGAAAAAGAAGTCGAACTCAACACTATTGCGGTAAGAACAATTTTGTTTACTTCTTTACATTAGAAAACTAATTATTGCTTTTTGTTAAGTTTTTGGTATTTTATGTTACAGTTTTGTATTTTTTATAATAATAATAATAATTTAAGATACTATCAAAAATACAATGCCAGTTTCATACTAAAAGTACTAATCTTTCAGTAGATGTCAATTCTTACAATAGATGTATCAATCTTATAATAGAAGTCAAAAGTACAACGCTCGTTTTGTACTATAAGTATATAAGTTACAATAGAAGTCAAAAGTACATCGCTCGTTTTGTACTATAAGTATAAATTTTGCAATAGAAGTCTAAAGTACAACGCTCGTTTTGTACTATAAGTATATATCTTACAATAGAAGTCAAAAGTACAACGCTCGTTTTGTACTATAAGTATAAATTTTACAATAGAAGTCAAAAGTACAACGCTCGTTTTGTACTATAAGTATATATCTTACAAAAGAAGTCAAAAGTACAGCACTAGTTTTTCTATAAATATAAATCTTACAATAGAAGTTATAAGTACATCACTCGTTTTGTACTATAAATATAAATTTTGCAATAGAAGTCAAAAGTTTTATACAAACTATAGCTACGTCAACCGAATCGGTTTTCAAAACGAGGCGTACTTTTGACTTCTATAGAAGTCAAATACTATAGTAGATCTACTATATATTGATACTAGATCTACTATAGTAGATCTACTATATATTGCTAACTATAATAACAAAACAGTGGAAGCGAAAGCGGTAGCTGTTTTAAATAAGTGGATTGAACAAACTGGGTTTCAACGTTGGATACAGTTGAGAAAAGAGTTGTTTTCATTTCAACGTAAAGAAATAGTTTAAAAAATTGAGCAAGAGTTTGGAATAGGTAGGTGACACGAAATTCTTAAATTAAATAAAAATTATTTATATTGTTAAAATAAGTTTAAATACAGTTTTTTAAAGGTAAAACTAAGATTAAAATAAAATAGTTATCATTGTTACTGTCAGTTAGTGCAAATTTTTTTGAAAAAACTGTTTTTATTGTTTTAAGTATTAGAATTTTTATATTTTACTACCAATGCTGAAACTGAAATCTTCAACTTTAAGATTTTAAGATTTTAAGGTGATGATTTAAACAATTTTAAGTTTGACTTTAAGGTGACGATTTAGTACAGCCATTATTCTTTATTATTCAATTTTTATTTTTTTATGAAAAAATGAAAGTTAAATGAAAAAATAAAACTTATATTTAACTACTTTACATGTGTATATATATAACATGTGTATATATACATGTATACATATATATGTATAAATGTTTGTATGTATATATATATACATATAATAAATACAGTCCCTGGCCAGAATATTATGATCACCTTTTCCCACCTATTTTGGATTTAAAGTTATTTTAAAGTAATTTTAAGGTGAGTATATTATTATTACTAACTTATTATACAATATTGACATCTATCAAATAAAATAGAAATGAAAATTTCTTTATAATCATGACCTATGTGAAGTTACGTGTGTTTCAAGTCAGCATGGTGAATTTTTGTCAATTTTAAATGGTTGATCTGTCACATAATTTATTTTCATATTTTAACAGTTTTTTTGAGTGGTAAGTGTTTTATTATTTCTAATACATTTTATAAAGTTACAATAAATGACAGGAATTAATATATACAGTATTATTTTATTAACATTTCTTGTGTAATAGGTTGTAATTAAAATTTTCAATCAAAAATAAACATGGGAAAGGGTAAAAAAAATTGTTCTATCATTGGCACCACAATGAAAAAATTAAAACAGCAGCAATAAACTGTATTAAATGATTTTGTTAAAAGGAGGAATGACAAAATTTTAGTTTTTTTTTATGACTTACAATTGAAAAGAGTAATTGTTAAAACGTTTTAAAATTGATTTTGAAATATTATTCTATTATTAAGAAAACATGTTTTATCGATAAAATATAACTAATATTGCAATTGTACTTTTTTAATACTTTTTACAAGCCCTTGAAGTTAAAAATATACAAAAATTGTAGGTGATTATAATATTGTGGCCAGGTACTGTATATATATATATATATATATATATATATATATATATATATATATATATATATATATATATATATATATATATATATATATATATATATATATATACATATAAATGTTCGTTTGACGAGATAAAGTAAAAAATAACTGCATAATATTTACTACTAAGTTTTATGCATCAGCAATCAGGTAAAATGTATATTACAAAAATAAACAAGGTGTCTAAATAAAAGTTATAATGATCTTATCATCAGAATCTTTTACAAGTTTAAAACTTTTTTACATAAAAATATAAATAAGAATAAAAGTTTGTGTTATATTTTAAAAAAAAAAATCGGAAAAATATCCCTATTGCAATATATAATAAAAAAGCGCAAATATATAAATACAAGAGATAAATATATATTCAAATTTAATACAGTGACAATAGAAAAGAGAAAATACAATAATAGTCTTATAATTAAAAAATTAATTTGTAGTTTTTATAAAAAGTATAAAATATATCACCAATATAGAGAATAAATTTTTAAGTTTATTTTAAAAATTCCCACAAGAATTGAAACTAGCTATAACAAAACCTGTTTATAAAAAAGGAAATAAACCCGTTATGGAGAATTACAGGCCAATAAGTATATTGCCAGCATTATCAAAAAATTTTTAAAAAGCTGTCATATATCAAATTGAAAAAAATCTTTATGTTAATTGAGTTATTCTGATTAACCACAAGGGTTAACGATTCAAATGGTTTTAAAAATTTAACTAATTCAGAAATCAAGGCTTGTTCATCATTATCTAAACAAAGGTCTTCCCTGCCACTTTTTTTAAGGAAAATTTCTGCAGGATCTAATAACTGGTTAATTGATTCTATCACAAAGAGAGCACTGTTCCATCTTGTGCATATTTGCTGTTTTAGGCTCTTATGATGTTTTTATAAAATTATTCTCAAATCCCTGTTTACATGGATTTTTTTTTCAATTGTGTTTGAATCATCATAAATTTGAATTGGAAATTGCTGTTCTAAATCCTCAATATTTTTCACTTCAGCAAGAAATCGAAGACTGTTATACAATTTTATATCTGCTTCACAATGTGATTTCTCTAAAAGTAAAGTTGAAGTTCAAGCATGTTACAATTCTTCAACATTTTTCAAACAAACACTTTATTTCGTTACAATTACTTATGCCATTACATGTCAATATTATATGCAAGATATGAGATAGACAATGTAGTGAACCCTTTGAGCCTTAGAGTCTAGAAGTATTCATCATATTTGCTGCACCATCGTGCACAGTATGTAACCTCATATCTCTGCCACGCCTCTGAAAAAATTCTTGAACAATATCTTTGATAAAACTATGACTTTCTAAAGGCAAATAAACTTTTCACCTGTATGACTTTCTAAAGGCAAATACACAAGAGTAAACATTTTTCTATCCCAGTTATCATTAATGATGGAACACTATAGCCCCATACAACTAACTTTTTTGTACTTGTCAGTCCAACAATCATAAAATTGTTGCCGCATCAATATCTTTTAAATTTCCCAATACAGATTGCCTTAAAGATTTGTAAATATCAGGTAGAGCAACTTGAATAATAGCAGAATCTGTAGGAAGTTTTAAACTGATATTAGAGAATGGTAGTAGATCTGTAGAAAAACAAAGGGCAAGATCACTACTCACATCATATTTCAATGAACTAGCCACAGAGTTATTGCACCATCTATATAAAAGTTTATTCAAATTTTTCAATTCAACAGCCGGTTTGTCTGTTAATATTTTGTGAATAAGAAACAAATAACTTTTTAAATTACTGCTCGATGTAGAAATCCTAAACTTGTGAATTTTTTTTAGAAATCCTAACCTTGCGAATTTTTGATGCCCTCCAGCTGAAAACTCAACTTTTTGTTTTTCTATTAAAAAACATTTGCTATAGTAATAATGTTCATAATCAATAACATTACAACTTTGTGTCAATATTTGACCTTATTAGTTCCATACTAATAAAGAATCTGTAGTTTTTCTTTTAAATGAGCTACGCAGTTTAATGTTCAAGTATTTTAAAGAACTGTTATGCAAACTACCATGCTCCTTTTTATCCATAACTGTAAATAAAACACTTTTTATGTTTAAATCAGCTAATTTAAGTTAAAAAATGACAAAAAAATATAGACAAAAAAAACTTTATAAGCTATTTTAAAAAAGTATCTAAAGCATGCTAAATAAATTGGACGTTGATGTGATATCTTACAAGGAGGAATAACGTTGATTACGTTGATAGATTGGGGGCTTAGTAGTTGCTTATAACGCATAGTGGCGGCTGTAAAAAGTAGGTTTAAGTAGCGGCGGCTTCTTGCTAATGGCGGCGGTTTTGACCTCTAGTATTGAAAACTAAATAACTTGTATTCTTGTAATACATTTTTGAGTTGTTTGTCCTCATATCAATCCCAGAATTCTTAGTTTTAGTTTATTCAATACTTGTGTGATAAAAGCGAAAGAGAAGTGAAACAAAAATGAGGCGTAAAAATTAAAGTTATTATTAATTAAATTATTTAAATTAATTAGAAAAATTAATGTTATTACATTAAAAAAAGACTATAAGAGTTGATTTTGTATTATTATTTGGTAATATATATATTATATAAATGCCAAATACTTTTTAACTGAAAAAACATAATAATAATAATACATTAACTAATGCTATTACTAATTACTAATTGGCTCAGTTAAAGCATTCAAAGCAATTACTAATACTAATAATAGTCGTTTTTATGTCGTTGTTATATTTTGTCAGTTTATCACTGTTTGTAACTGTATCTATGTATGTATAAATGATTATTGTATAGAAGGTAATATTGGTATTATTAATTACTTATTATTATTATTTTTATTATTATTATTTTTATTATTATTATAACAATCATAATGATTGTTATTATTATTGTGATAAATTAGTTTCTGTTACGTTTTCTTTATTAATGAAATTGCTTTATTAGTGGTAATCAAAAATAAAAATAAAAGACCAAAAAGTTAAAACATCAAAATTTCTAAAATGAACCAGCTTTTTCTAATCCAATGCTGTCAAAGTAGGTGAATCATTCAAAGAAATGACATGTTTGGAAGAGGTAAATGTAACTAATAATGTAAAACTAGTTAGAGAACGTACTGCTGAGGGCAACATAGATACCGAATACCAAGCCAAAAATTTTGTTCAGGACAGACACATGGGGTGCATGAAAGAAAAATTGTTCCAAATAGATATTATTGATGTAAGAGTAATCTATAGTTTATAAACTTCCTGACGAGATAGGTAGTTAAAATATTTGGTTTGTTTAAAATTACTCAACATTACACAAAAAGTGTGATTTCAGTGTTGTAAGAATATTTTACATCAAAATTTTTCTATGTTCTTCCAATTAAAAATAAATTTTTCTTATCTTTTTATTTTCTATAAAACTTAAAATTTTAATTGAACTTTTTAAAATTTTTTCAATTTATGAGGGTTACTTGGGGAAATGACTTAAATGTGACTTATTAAAGGGAAAAATGTTATAACTAAAAAATTACTGACATTTGTTTTTTTAATTCAAATTTTGGCTTATAAATTTGCAAATAGTCACACATATGCAGTGAATGCCTCAGAAAATGAAGTCCACTTAAAGGGGAAATATTTTTTGAACAAAGCATATTTAGAGAGTTGTCAAGACAAAAATAAAAATTAATATAAGGAAAGTTAAAATAATTCTAATGACAACAATAAGACAGGCGAAGCACCCAAACAATAGTTACAAATATAAAAAAGTACATAACTTCTTATAAAAAGTAAAAATGAAAAGTGATAAAATAAAAAATTATAAAATAAAAACGTATAAAATAAAAAATTAATTGCAAAATAAAAAACAATGATATGGAACATAAGAATGAAAAAAAAAACACTAATGCTAATGTATAAATTTAATTTGTGTAGGGGTTAGGTAATAAACATTTCCTCTAGTCGTGTTTACTAATACTGGTTAGTTAATAAACGTTTCCTCTCGTCTGGTTTTTTACTTGTTTATCCTGTTAGATAAGTGACATAATCTTCTAGTATTTAATATTTATTAACATAAGTAAAAATAACTAAATCAAACAACTTACCACACTCTGATAGAAAGCATGCAAACAATAATAAAATAACAATTTTAACATAAACAAATAACTTACTATACTGGTACAAAACATTCAAGTTTAAAAATATATAATAATTCTAACAGAAACACCAGAACTAAACTACTAAAATAAAAACGTAAATAAAAAATAAAATTCTCCTTCAAAAAATCTAAAATCCCCTTCAAATAATCTAAAATCTCCTTCAAAAAATCTAAAATCCCCTTCAAACAATCTAAAATCTTAAGTAGGTATTTTTTACTATAAACAGACCCTAGGCAATAAAAAAACCATACACTAAACTTTTGAAGTTTGATAAAAAGATGAAAAATGTATGTATAAAATTAAGAAAAAGCTGAGTTAGAATGTAAAATATAGCTAAAAAGTTCTGTAATAGTACTAGTAATATAAAAACCAGTGAATAAATACTAGTATAAAACCAGGTAAAATTTAGCAAATGGGTAGTTCATTAGAAATTTTGTAATAAATTGTGATACAAAATAATAGAAAGAGTGGGAAAATCACAAAAAATTAACAAAACGCTATAACATAATTAATTTCCAAGATTTAGTTGTGTGGGTTGTCCATTTTCTTACACTTAATTTAGAAACCGAAATAAATAATAGTCCTAATTATAAATGTGCAGTAAGTAAATCTTGGAAATAAATTATGTTATAGTGAAAAAAAGTAGTTTAGAGACCAAAATAAATATTAGTCCTAAAATTAAAAATCTATGTGCTGTAAAATTATAAGTAAACTTGTGTGATCTTAAATAAAAGATATTTTTTATAAAAACAAACAAACCTTTTTTCATTAAAGATGCATTTTTATGTCAGCTTAGTTTGGTTGCTAATTTAATCATTGTGAGACACAATAATCTCATCAGTGATCAACAAAGCTGTTAAGTATAGTAAACATGAGAGAGGGGATTCTAAGAGCAGATTTTAAGATTACTTATTATGATTCCAAAAAACTAGGGATTCAGAATCGTGGACAAGGAAAAATAATCTCTATGTTAGTTGGGAACATGAGCACTATGAGCATCTTATGCAAATGTCTTCTAGTTTATATGGCATTTCAGTGTATATGGCTTTACTAAATCTCAATGAACCATAGCTTAGCGCTCAAATAACCAGAATATTTTGTCAAATGGAAAATTTTAAAATCAAAATTTCTAATAAGTAACTTAAAAAGTTAATAACTATCAAATAATATAGTAATTAAGGAATAGTATAATTGCATCATATACACAAACATATTGAACATATGTGGGCAGAAGGCATGTTTATAGTGTTCAAATAATTTATTAATACATTTTTTGATGTATAAAATACATCTTGTGGTCACTGGGATAACAGATAATTTTTTAAAAAATTTGTAATAAGGATATATAACACTTTACATAACACTTTAAACTTTTTATAAAAACAGTTATTTTAGGTAATATTTATTCAGAAACATCTGATTTGCCATTGTAAAAATGTCTAGTATAAGAAAAACAACTGTTAGAGCGAATTTAAAAGACAAAGTTTCTTCATCGTTTATTATAAAACTTATAAAACCTTTAAGATGACAAATATTTAATAAAATCAACCAGTTGAAGTCTTTCTTAATTAGTTGATGTATAGAAAATTACTTAACAAAAATTTTTACAAAAATTTGAGTCAATAATATGAAGGGAACGTAGTAAATTACAAATTTGTAAAAATAATTAAAAAAAAAAGTAAATCAGGAGGAGTTGCTAAAAATAAAAAAAAAGTTTTTGACTTATGAGCATCTTTAGAACACAAAAAAAACAACAAAAGTTAAGAATTCTTAACTTTTATTCTGTTAAACTTTACGACAACAAATCACCTTTTTATTTTGACAAATGCAAAATGGTTTTTTAAGCTCATTTTTGATACTATATACTAAAAACAAAATTATTTACAATAACCAGATTTGACAGAAAAAAAAAATCATATATAGTTTGTGTTAATAAGTTCCTGTGAAATAAGGTTAACAAATAAATAATTTAAAATATTTCACAACCAAGATCCTCAACTTATAGGTTGATAACCCTCTTTTCAAAAACAATTTCTATCAAAAATTGGTAGAGGAATATCTGTATAAAAATTATCTACTAGCAAAAGAGCAATGCGGCCTCATTAGAAGTAAATCTTGTAGTAATATTCTATTAGCCTTGACTACATTTCATCAAGCTAAGTATGTATTCCAGTTGATGTAACTTTTTTTGATTTTGCTAAAGCCTTAGACACTGTTTCACACAAGAGACTGTTATCTGAACTGGAAGCATACAACATTAATTATTTAATACTAAAGTGGGTTAAATCTTTTCAAGAAAGCAGAAAATGGAGAGTTGTTCAAGGTAAAAACCATTAAAGTTTTTAAATGGTACTAAGTACCATTTAAAAATCAATAAAAACTTTTAAATGGTATGGGTTAAAATTTTCAGTGGTGTACTGCACAGTTATGTAGGTTCTGTAGCACTTTTGTTTGTTTAGTACATCAATGACCATCCAAGAAAATTGTTAAATGGTACTAAGTTATGTGCCAATGATACCAAAATATTCTCCCACATTTTGGTATCATTGAAATCAATTTTTTAACTAATTCACTTCAAACAAGATTCCAAGCTACCACTATTAAGATCGCAATAACTAGAAAATAATGAATAATTTAAAGAACAAAGAAATAGTTGCCAGAAGATTTATAAAGTTGTAAATTGTATGAGTCAGGAAATTATGAAGACAGGAGAGAGTTCCAAAGTATTTACGTGTGAGGAAAAAAGCTAGATGAATAAAATTTTTAAGAGTGTGAATGGGGCAGTTACAGTAAAAAGATGCAACTTTGCTGAATCATAAGTCAAGCAAGAATAATGGAGCTAGAGATATTTCCTCCTTTAAGCAGTGACCATGATAGTATTTGTAGAAAAAAGAATGAGATGCAACCTTGTGGAGATGGAAGAGTGGCTCAAGCTTGGCAGATAGAGCCTGTCCAACTACATGCAAAATACATTTTTGGACCTTGTCTAGAAAAGAGAGAGCTTCATTAAAAAACTAACCCAAATATGGCAACAGTATTCCGTACAGAGTCCAATAAAAGATTGGTAGAGATAAAAAATGAAACCAGGAGAAAGGTGGTAAACATGGCAAACATGATAAAGAGAAATAATCTTAGTGGAAAAAGTTGAGTATATAGTTGAGTTAGATATAAAGTTGAGTTGTGAGCCGATAAAGGCACGTTTGATTATCAGGAAGATCATTTATGTATATAAGAAATGACACAGGACTAAGGATAGAACTTTGCAGTTTCCCATAAGTAATGGAAATGAAGAAGAGTTTGAGGATGACTAAAATACTGTGGTTAGAAATAAATGATTTTATAATCTTAAAACTTTCTCAGATAAATCATGAAGGAAGTTCATGAAGAAGACCTAACTTTATTAATAGCTTTCAATATGTTAAAAGCAAAATCCCTTACTTCGCCGCCTCGATCAATACAGGATAGAACTTTTCAGTTACAGCAGCTTGCAAGTCAGCCGTAGATTGAGAAGATTGAAATCTGTAATGGTTGTCAGAGTGTAAGTTAATAGACTCAGGGTGAGCTGTTAGAAATTTATTGATTTAAAATTCAAATACCTTACTAATAATAGAAAAAGACTAATCGGATGATAGTTGGAGGGGTCAGAAGTATCTCCAGAGTTTTAAAAATTGGAACCACGGATACTATTTTCCGGCTGGCAGGATTTGATTTAGCACTTATTAAATAGTTTAGAGAGAATTAAAAAGAGTTCTGGAAAACACTTTTGTAAAATTATAAGAATGTGTCTGGACCACAAGCCATGAGAAAGTTTAAATGAGAAATGACTTTGAAGCCAGAGTGGATTGGATGTTTAACAATAACTCAACCTGTTTAAAAAATGGCAGGAAGAGTTTGGCCATTAGATTTAAGAATTGAAATTGATGATAAGTTCTTTGCTAATAAGTTAGCCTTATCCATGGGAGAAGTAATAAGATAATCCACCCAAAATCATAACTTAGGGGTAAATAACCCGAAGTCGTAACTTCAGGCTCTTTATGTGGTTTTGATATTATACTATTGATATTATACTAATATTGATATTATATGGAAAATTTTTTCTTTTTTCTTAAATTATTGACCTCATTTTTTTCCCTCTAATGCAATCAAATAAGGATAATCTGTGACAAGACGCTCTAGTTTTGCCAATTAATATGCACTAGTAATCTTTTTTTGTAAGGATCCATATTTTGTAAGGATCCATATTTTTTTGTAAGGATTTTTTACTACTCTTCTTTATCATTTCTTTAAAATTTTCTTAAAATTTCATTTGTTAAATTTGAAAATATTTTATTTTTATTTCTGTTTCTTTATTTTACATTTTTTAAAAATCTGGACATTATTTATAACGATATCAGAATTTTTATTTTCAAGTTTTCAATTTTTATCATTTTTTTTTCAAAAATACGCAAGTTTTGTTTAGGAAAACTTTTAGAAAACTTTCTTGTTTCTACTTGTCACTATATTTCATTTTCATGGGTTTTAGAATCACGCTGTTTATCAGTTATAAATCTGGAAATAATAAATAATAAGAAATTATAAGAAACGTGCTGTCAAAATTTGACATGACTTCAGATAATATTTTATGTGCTACAACTGACTACTCCTAGTATGCCGTGCGCACTTAAACTTCTTGGAATTGATTGGCTAGGATGTTGTGCTCATAAACTCCATATTTATGTGAAATCAGCTATCCAGACCCAACCAATTCTTGTGGCATTAATTAGCAAAGCTCATAAAGTTGTTGGATTTTTTCACTCATCATCGGTTGGATTGGCAGCTCTCAAAAAGTATTAATATATCTTTTTTTTATTAATAGTTATTTCTATAATATTAATATATCTTTTTTTTATTAATAATTATTTTGCTTTTTTAATAGATAGTTGACTGATCATGATAATAAGTGAAAATGGCAAGAATAATATATAAGTTAAATATCAGTATTTTTAGTTTTTATACACCCACAAGCCATATAATAATTCAAGTATGCGTTCAAAAATTAGCTAGTAATACGTATGTAAAATCTTATTATTACTAAAGGTAAGTTATAAATGTTTTAAATACTGTTTTGATATATATTTGTTATTGTTATATATATAATTTTCATCCTTGATGCATCAACCGTTTGTGGTGATTACAGCAATATTATTTTGATTGCTGGTTCCTATGTATATTTAGTATATACGAAATTATAACAATATATGATTTTAAAAACACAATGAATATATACCACTTACTACGCAAAAATGTTACGTCATGTACTTAAATTCATCTTGAAAAAAACGTCTAAAATTTAGACGTATTTTAGACGTTTAAACGTCTTTTAGCCTTATGATCTAGACGTCTACAAGTGCGCCTTTTAAACCTCCTTAAAGACATCTTTAAAACGTCTTTTAAACGTCTTTGTGCTTACTGGGTTATTAGAGGGCTCGAATTAAGCGTATCGCGATCGCGAATCGCGATTGCTTTTCACACCTTCGCGATTGGCTTTTTCTTTAAAAAATATTTTCGCGGTTTTTTTTTTTTTTAATGTTTGTTTATCTATTTTTTTATTTTTTTTACATTTCTAATTTAGCATTTGTTTTTGGCTATTGTTAAAAGTAATGTTTTTATCGAAGTTATTTAAATTATTTATTTAAGTTAAGGGTCATAAAGAGTACGTCACGCTAAATTTCTCTTTCGAATAGAATTTTGATCGTTTGCTCTCTTGCGCGGAGGTTTTATTCAACATAAAGCGCTATTGAATTTAGATTACTTTAAATCTGCGTTAAAGCAAATAACATTTGTTAGTTTGATTTCCTTAATCGTCACGATCATAGCTCAATCGCCTTAGTCATTTTTTCTTGTTTTGAGATAACTAAAAAAAAATGAATAACTTCAGTATTTCTTTTGCTACGTCACTTTTGGTTTATTTTGTGGCATCTTATAACTTAGATGATTTCATTTATTACTTTAAAAGTGGTATGTGCATTTCCGGTGAGACACAATAGGATATAGGTCAAAATGCGGATTTAGGCAGAAATGAGAAAAAATTAAAAATAAACTGATTTCTGAAGACATAGGCGATTTGCCACATAATAGAAGACTGTATAAGCTATATATTTCAACTCTTTACTCAAAACCCACAAAAAATGACTTTTTTGTGGGTTTTGAGTAAAGAGTTTTTTACGTCACGATCATAGCACGCGATTGTGCTATGATCGTGACGTAATGGGGATATAGTACGTCGCCTTTAACTAAATCAATCAACTAAATTAAAACAACCAATTAAGTTACTCAGCTTGATACCATTTTTTATATATTTTCATTTTGCTAAAAGCTATATCAAGATTAAACATTTTCTATAAATACGCAAGTTGTTTTTAGGAACTTTTTTTAAAAAGAAATCTATTGAAACAAAAGAATTTCAGTCTTAAAATTCTCTTATTCAAATAATTTTGCGATTGAAATTTGAAAAAAAAAAAAAAAAAAAAATTAAAAAAAATTTAAAAGAACTTTAACGCTCAAATTTAGTTGCAGCGATGTCCGTAATACCCATTGGCATAGCGAGGATTGTTAAACGTAGATCTAGCTACAGTAACAATTAGATTTAGACCATAGTGCAAGTGAGGAAGAAAGTTTTATTTAAATCGTAAACATTTTGAAAAGTTTATTATTTTTTGTTTCTTGAAAATAGTTTAAAAAAGAAACATTCTATTGAAAATATTAAACCAGTGATTATTGCAAAGATTAAACCAAAAATTAACTTAAAAAAAATTTAAATTAAAAAAATAATTTTTTTTATATCTTCAAAGAAATTTTTTTCCAAAAAAATCATTTAAGCATATACTTAAAGTTAAGGAAATATAATTTGACTTACTAAACCGTTTTAAGTTGATGTAAAAGTTTTTGCCGCGAACGCACGTGTTTTTGACTGCTTTTCAAGAATATTAATTTTAAAAATGGAAATAACGATCAAAAATATCGAAAAAATTATGACTAACAAGTTTGAAGAACAAAAAAGAAGTTTGCTCAAAGAAACAGAAAGACTGTTAAAAGACCAAGAAAAAAACTTCACACAAATAGTAAGTGGAAATATAAAAATAATTACTGATAGACTCGACAAAATTGAAAATGAATTAAATATCAACAAAGTAAATATGCGAAATTTTGAAAAGGACGTAAACGATGTGAAAGAAAGTGTCAACTTTCAAGAAGAAAAAATAAAGGAAGATTTAACACAAATAAGAAAGAGATATGATCTTGAAATTAAAAATTTAAATAAAAAAAATACTGACTTAGAAAACCGTTCTCGTCGTAACAACATAAGAATCGATGGTCTGAAAGATATGCCAGGAGAAAGTTGGAGTGACTGTGAGAAATCTGTGAAAAATATTTTTACAAATAATCTTAAAATTTCAAGCGAAGTTATTGTGGAACGAGCACATCGAATTGGGTCGTATAAAGAAGACAAAACACCAAGAACTATCGTCGTGAAACTATTGAACTACCAAGATAAAAATAAAATCTTAAGTTCACTTAAAAATCTAAAAGGAAGTGGAATATATATAAATGAAGATTTTGCTAAAGAGACAATGGAAGAGCGAAAGAGACTTTGGGAAGAAGTTAAAAATCTTCGCAATCAAGGTAAATACGCAACGATTAAATTTAATAAAATTTATTGTCGCGAATTTAGAAAATAAGAAAATAAGTTTTGCGTAAGTTAAAGCGATCGAAGCAAAGTTAATTCTTTTTACTTACGGCTAAACAAACAAAAGATTTCGAAACGCAACACTTTAATGTTTTCAAATCAGCCAATAACGCTTTACTTGATAACTTTTACGACCCAGATTTGCATTTTTTTAATGAAAATAATTTTAACTCGCGGTTTTTTGATTTAAAAACTTTTAAAAATGAATTAAAATCATTAAATAATAACTTTACGGTTATACACATAAACATAAGAAGTATAATTAACAATATTGACAAGCTAAAACATTTTCTTGTAGAATGTAATTTTTTGTTCAGTATGATTTGCTTAACAGAAACCTGGTGTTCTGACGAATCATCCAGAATAAATTCAAACTTATTAATTCCGAACTACAAACTAATATCTTACGAGCGAAAAGTTCAAAAACGAGGTGGTGGAATTATGACATATATTCATAATGATCTGACAACTAAAGTTAGAGACGATCTTTCTGTTTCTGATGCCGATGGTGAGGTCTTTACAATTGAAATAATAAACCAAAAGTTAAAAAATATACTGGTGCCCACCTGTTACAGACCACCTGAAGGTGATATAAAAAAATTTTCTAATTATCTAAAACAAATATTTCTAAAAAACAATAAAGAGCACAAAATATAATTCTGTATTGGAGACATTAACATAAACTGTTTACAGTACAATGAAGATGCTGTTACCAAAATTTTTTTTGATGATATGTTTCAACACTACATCTTCCCTATAATAAACAAACCCACCCGGGTAACATCAACTTCAATCACTGCAATAGATAACATATTGACTAATTCATTTTATGATTCTTCATTAAAAGCAGGTGTAATCAAAACGGATATATCCGATCACTTTCCGATATACTTTTCTTTGTTTCAAGATACAAAAACAAACAACTCAAAAACCAAAGTCTATGAACGAAAAATTAATAAATTTACTATTCAACAGTTTAAAGACTCACTATCGGCAGTGAGATGGGATAAGATTTACCAAAAATGCAACCTTGGACACACTAACTCTGCTTATAATGAGTTTTTAGAAATATTCTTAAAGCATTATAATAATCACTTCCCAATTATAGAACAACAATTAAAAGTAAAATACTTACAATGTCTATGGATTACTAGAGGTATAAAAAAATCTTCAAAAAAAAAGCAAAAACTTTACATCAAATATTTAAAAAATAGAAATGAAAAAAACCTAAATACCTACAAGCAATACAAAAATTTATTTGAAAAAATTAAAAAAAATTCAAAAAAAAACTACTACTCGAAGCAAATAAAAAATGCAACTGGTGACATTAAAAAAACATGGAACATTATAAAAGAAATAATTGGGAACAAAAAAACTAAATCAAATAATTTGCCTGCTCGAATTATCATAGACAATATAGAGTACAGTGACAAAAATAAAATTGCTGAAAAATTCAATGAATTTTTTGTTAACATTGGCCCTAATCTTGCCTCAAAAATTGAATATCCTAATAACTCGTTTGAATCATATCTAAATGATCCCCAGAGCGAACTAAAATACAAAGAACTAAGCTATCAAGAGCTTAACGTTGCACTAAACTCCTTAAAATTAAATAAAACTCCAGGAATAGACGATATCTGTAGTAGGATAGTGGCAAATGTCTTTACAGTGATAAATAAATCTATATTTAAAATCTTCAAGTCTTCGATTAAAACAGGAGTTGTACCAGACAAGTTAAAAGTAGCTAAAGTAGTACCAATTTTTAAAACAGGTGAATCATACTTAATTAATAACTATAGACTTATCTCGGTACTCCCTACCTTCTCTAAGCTTCTCGAACGAGTAATCTACAACAGATTGTACGAGTATTTAATCCAAAATAAAATCCTAAATAAAAAACAATTTGGCTTCCAAAAATAATATTCGACTGAACACGCAATCCTAGATCTAATTAATAGTATAAGTGATTCTTTTGATAAAAAACAATATGTTCTGGGGATCTTTATAGACCTGTCAAAAGCCTTTGACACAGTAAATCATAATATCTTACTTAAAAAAATGGAAAGCTATGGAGTAAAAAACATCACTCTTGACTGGTTCAAAAACTACCTAAGCAATAGGCAACAATGTGTTATTTCAGACAATTATAAACACTCAAAACTACTAAGAATAGAGTGCGGTGTCCCCCAAGGTTCCATTCTTGGGCCCCTTCTGTTTCTTCTATATATTAACGACCTTACAAAAACCTCAAAAAAACTTGATGTTATAATGTTTGCCGACGACACAAATTTATTTTATCCTCGAACTCAATCAAAAACCTTTATGAATGTATGAACAAAGAGCTTGAAAAATTAAACATCTGGTTGAAATTAAATAAGTTATCACTAAATACAGAAAAAACAAAATATATATTGTTTCATTCCAAAAAACAAAAAAATAATATACCAACTATACTTCCCCCACTAAAAATAGATAAGGTAAACATTAAAAGAACAGAAACAACAAAATTTCTTGGGATACTTATTGACGAAAATATAACTTGGAGAGCCCATATTAGTACAATAAACACCAAAATTTCAAAAAATGTTGGGATACTTTACAAAGTTAAACCTATGTTGTCCCAAGATAATCTTAAATCTCTTTATTTTTCTTACATCCAAAGTTATCTTACGTACGCTAATATTGCATGGGCAAGTACACACAAATCCAAGTTAAATACTCTTTATTTAAGTCAAAAACATGCATCAAGATTAGTTTATAATAAATATAAACTCACCCATGCTGAACCTTTACTAAAAACCCTAAATGCACTGAATGTTTACCAAATCAACATCTATCAAAATATTCTTTTCATGCTTAAATACAATCTAGGACTAGTCCCATCGCATTTTTTAGATAACTTTTTTCAAATTAACTCTAATAGATATACCACAAGAGCAACAGGGAACTTCACATTACCAAAAAAAAAAACAAAGTTCTCACGATTCTCTATTTCCTACCGGGGTCCGTACCTATATAACAAAATAATATCCGAAAATATAGAACTTAAAGCACTAAATAATTCTGCCACCTTGAAAAAAAAATTAAAACACCTCATACTTAATATCAAAAATTTTATTGACATGTATTAAACTTAACAACAAGATTTATACTAAAATGTTTATGTGTATCACTGACTGTGTATTGTTTAACCACTTTTAACTATATATAAAAATTAATTAATTTTATTTAACCATTTGAAAAGGTACTTGATGATAAGACTTCATAGTCTTCTGCGAGTCTCCTTTACACCAACATGTTTATATTTGAAGAAACAATAGTTTTTATTTAAAAAAAAAGCAGTGTTTATTAATCTAACGTTATATTTTAATTATAATTGTTAAATTACGTATTCTTATGTTATGTTATATATTTTACTCTTTGCATTAAATTATATGATAGAATTGTAACGTAATGAAGTGTATATTGAAATTGTATAAAAAAAAAAAAAAAAAAAAAAAAAAAAAAAACAAATTTTTTTCTCACTTTTTATTGCAAAACAATTTGAACGAAAAAATTGAATAAAAATGTCCATTTAAAAACCATTTGAATAAAAAGATTAATTAAACTTAAAATTTTAATTGTACGCTAGACAAGAAGCGATAAACTAGAAAAACAGTTTTTATGCTTTGATCTTGCCTATAGATAAAGAATGTTTTTGCGCCAATATGAAATTTAAAAAATTTAAAGTTTATGAAGATAATGTTTTAATTTAATAACTAGAAAAACTCTATTACTTCGTTTGTATAAATGCGTATGTGTATCTGTGTATGTATGTATTTATGTATGTATATTGGTATATATATGGGTGTATGGGTGTATATGTGCTGTTAGTATGGGTGTGTGTGTGCTTGCAGTCTATGTATATTAAAAAAAAATTAAATAAATAAATAAAGAATAGTGCTGCATAACCTCTGGCGTAGGAACACCCAACTATAACTGCTTGGCAATCGTTGGGCTGGATTGGGATTCGGTGATACCACCTATATCGCTTCTATGATAAAGATGCAAACACAATATATACTTAAAAAAAAAAACTATATTAGAACAAGAGCTAATTATCAGCAAGAATTCAAGAACCCCACTCTGATTTTATTTTCTACAATTTTAATGCAAGAAATGTTCAATTCAATTATTATTTTTTTTTAATCTATTCGATTTATATTAACATCACCAACACACTATGACGTCATCAAACACATCGATAATTATACTGAAGTATATTATTTTTAACTATTCTATGCAACGGTTTATATAATTATTTATCGGAACAGATCCAATCCAAAAGCTAATAAACATTTACAAAAAATCAATAAAAATGAATTCATTTAAAGCGTTTTGATTCCAGCGGTTCTCTACGACAAGACCTCAAGGACTTCTTCGAGTTTCCGCATTCTTTATTCCTAATTTTTATTGTTATATTTATTGTCATATTTCTATTGTTAACGAAATCTTTATTGTAAATATTATTTATTTCTTTTTTTTATGTCTTACGTTTTATTCACAAGTTATAATAGAAATTGTAGTAATGATTGTAATAAAGAATAAAAAAAAAAAAAAAAAAAAAAAAAAAAAAAAAAAAATCCTCTTCTTCAATTTTTGTGAACAAAAGTTCGTTCAACACGGCCCGATAACAATCGCCATTGACTGTAACTGCCACTCCTTGCTCATTTTGGAAGAAAAATGGCCCAATTATTCCTCTGTACCCAAATCCGCACCAAATAGTGACTCGTTTTGGGAGTATTAGCTTTTCAATGTATGCTCGCGGGTTTTCTGTGCCCCAAATGCGACAATTTTGCTTGTTTACATACCCGCCAAGATCAAAATGAGCTTCATTTTGATCTTGGCGGGTATGGAAAAGATGATATTTTTGGCAAAATCGGCATCTTCTGTAAGTCGATCGCAGGCCCACTCAGCGAAGCGAAAACGCATTAGATGGGTCAGAAGTTGGCTTTAACTTCTGAACCGATTGGACTTTGTATGGCATCATACCAATGTCTTTATGCAAAATTTGCCTCAATGATGTCTCCGAAATGTTTAATTGTTGAGAACGACGGTGAATTGATGTTGATGGCGCTTTACGCACAATTTCTGCGACACCAGCAATATTCTCGGGTGTACGCACTGTTTTTGGCTTTTCACGCTTTGGTTTATCGATGAGGGTGCCAGTTTCTTTCACTTTTTTCACAAGATAACAAACATACAGAGCTAACGGTGATTCTCTTCCTCCAAAATCCGAATGCAACTTTCGCACACATTCTGCAACATTACCATGATTTTCAAAGTAATGTCGCAATATTTTCCAGCATTGTTCAAGTGTTTACATAACCATATTCGTTCAGCGGAAGGATAAAACTAATTATCTGTGAAATCAGACATGAGCTAAGTGTTACCATTTACGAAATTTATACCTTTAAGGAAGATAATACAGGGCCCGCCATCTCACGTTTTTTTTTTCAACTAGTGTTTATTTCGTGAATGGTAACACTTAGCTCATGCCTGATTTCACAGATAATTAGTTTTATCAAAAAGGAGGAGGCTTTAACCAAATCATTTCTTTCTAACTGGTTTATTAAAGTCATCCTTGAAGGCCTACACTCTTCTTCATTTCCAGTAACTTCTGGGGTACCTCAAGGTTTCATCCTGGGCCCTGTTTTGTTTCTTATCCACATAAACAATCTTCCTGACAACCTTTTATCTAAAGTAGCTCTATTTGCTAATGAATCAACTTTTTACTCCTGTCTTGACAAAAAGTCTTCTCTTTTTGATTGCCTAGAACAAGCAGCCGATCTTGAATATGATTTCACTTCTGTAATTGATTGGTGTTCACAGTGGCTTGTGAATTTCAACTCTAACAAAATTAAATATGGTCAACATTTCTATATTAATGAATAACAATCCTCTTTCTGAGTCTTCCTCTTTATGTCTTCTTTTCTTACTCCTGATTCCATTCTCTACCTCTACAAATCTCTTATTCGTTCCTGTATGGGTTACTGTTGTCATATTTGCGCTGGTTCTTCTAATGTAGCTCTTTCTCTTCTTGACAAGGTCTAAAAACGCATTGTAAACGTTGTTGAACCTGGTCTATCTGCTAAGCTTGAGCCTCTTTCCGATCGTCGTAAAGTTGCATCTCTTTCTCTTTTCTACAAATACTATCATGGCCACTGCTCAAAGGAGTTATCATCTCTAGTTCCATCAACTAAAATTAATTCTTTTTAATCCTTTGGAACTCTCTCCCATCTTCATGTTTTCCTGACACATACAACCTTCAACTTTTCAAGTCTTCTGTCAACCGTTTTCTTGCTCTATAACTCTGTTCTTTTTTTTCCTAGTAACTCCCAACTTAATAGTGGTTGCTTGCAGCCTTGTTGGGAGTAAATGCAAATTAAAAAAAAATATATGTGAGTCCAATTTTACTGCAGTATGGAATAGGCGTAAGTCGTGGGGCAAAGCATAAGTGGCGAAGACGTTTATCTGATGGGATAAACTAGTTATTAGTGCTGATCCTCATCGAAACGCTAAAAATAATAGACGCGATTCTGAGGAGATGTTTATTACTTAACCACTACACAAATTATCTGTACATATTAGCAATAATGTTTTTTTTCTATTCTTAGCCTTGACATTGTGGTATGCATACTTTTTATTTTGTAGTCAATATTTGGTTTTGTAAGTTTTTGTTTGGTGTAATATTTGTGGTATATCTTGGTTCATTTTATGTGTAAAAATTTTTATTTTTTTATTTAATTATTTTTATTGCATGTATTGTTTGGGTGCATTGTCTGTCTTATTTTTGTTATCATATTATTTTATTTTTAAATGTTCTTTTATAAATCTTTATTTTTGTATTGACAACTGTCAAAATATGCTTTGTTCGAAAAATAGTTCTCCTCTATTCTAATGTTCTTTATTCTTCCTTTAGGAATTCACTGCTCATGTGTGATCAATTGGCAAATTTATATGCCAAAGTTTTTAAGTACTGTTTTTATTATCTTATCGAATTGGTATAGATTTTAATCTCTTTGTTCTATAGCTGATGTATTAACTATTATTACAGAAAAATTTTGTACATTAAATGCAAATCTTCTCCATTAACTTCGCATGGTGTATCTGAAAAAGTTTTTAAAAATTTTTTAATCATTTTTATCTAACTGCAGTTTTACAATTCTTAATGGATAACAGTCTCCTTTTATTTCCAGTAACTTAAAGTTTATCCAACTACTCTTTTTGCTTATGAAAAAAATATACATTCCATTTTTGATTGCTTAGAACAGGCAGCTTATTTTAAATACCATCTCTTTTCTGTGATAACTTAAAGTTTGTAGTAACTAGTGAACTTTAATCCAAACAAAACTCATTCTTTTTATTGCCAATAATTATTGCAGTGTTATTGATACCATTAATCTATTTGATGTTGCAACACTCTAACAAAGTTCTCCACTTTGCGGTTTTTCAAATTATGATTTACTACTGGCCTTATGAAAACTATTCATAAAAACCATTGCAAAGTTAACATCTGTTTAATTGCCTTTTTTTTTAATTCTTTTACTCCTGATTTTATTCTTTAACGGGTGATGCAAATGCTTTTAAACAAATCTGAATTTATTTATTTGAGCATATTATTTTGTTTTTTTGGTGATTTATTAGGCAAGTACTTATTATTTTCAAGATTCTATAATTTGGATGGACAAATATGTCAATTACATTGATAAAGAATCCAAACCCTCCTCCCCCTCCCCCTCGTGTTTTTCATATAAGAAATAAGTGATTTTTATTAAAAGATAAATACTTGATTTAAAAAAAATAATAATAATAGATTTTTTTTACATTTTATAAATAAGATATTGATGTTTTTATTTTCTCCGATAACTTATGCATCACCTGTTATCTCTATAAATCTCTTATTTATTCCTGTTACCTCTATAAATCTCTTATTTATTCTAGTTGTTGCTTGCAGCCTTGTTAAGAGTAAATACATTTTTATAAAAAGTTTTTTTTTTTCCTATAAAACAAGTTACAAAAGAATATATTATAGGCTGCTTGATACCACATTTTACATTGCATTTAAAAATAAAGCTCAATATCTTATTAGTATGCATTTTATGATATTAAGCATACACTTTAGGTTTTATATCAATATTTTATGATATTAAGCATACACTTAAGGTTTTATCTCATTTTTATGATATTAAGCATACACTTGAAGTTTAATCTCAATTTTTTTAACACTTTTTACTTTTTAATTACTTTTTTTAACTCATTTTTTGTCAATTCACAGCAGCATAATAACATAATGAAATCCATTAAACTATGACATTATATAGTTGTTTGTTTTATGGCAAGATATCAAAATACTTTATATGCACTTAAAAAAATTGAAAAAAAAAATTAAAAAAATAAAATTCTTCATCTTTAGATAGCCTTTAGTAAAAGGTTTGTTAAAAGTAATACTTTAAATAGATTTCAAATTTAAATGTTTTTCAGAATTTTTTTTATTTGTATTCACTCCCAACAAGGCTGAAAGCAACCACTATTAAGTTAGGAGTTACTAGGAAAATAAACAGTAGAGTTATAGAGCAAGGAAACTGTTGACAAAAGACTTGAAAAGTTGAAGGTTGTATGAGTCAGGAAAACATGAAGATGGGAGAGAGTTCCCAAGGATTGAAGTGCAGGGAAAAAAAATAGACAAATAAAAGTTCTTAGAGCACGCAGGGACAGATACAATAATTTTTATCAATTATAATTGATAAAAGCAAAAACTATAAGTTTATGTAAAAATTTTTTCAGCCAGAATTACAGAAAAATATCGTAGCTTAAACTCGAAAAAAAAATTTTTGTAAATAATAATTTCAATTTAAAATCAATAAAAATCACAAAATTTATTTAGATACATTAGATTATCAGATATTTTATGTCAAGTATATTATAAATATTTTACATCTAGTATGTAATTATAAATATTATCAAGTATATTATAATGATTATTATATATTTATATAATATAATAATAAAGTAGCAATAATGATCATTAACTAAAATTTGTTTTGTTTGATTTAGATTTATCAAGGGTGTCAGCTGATCTAAAAATGTTTTATCTTAATCATTATGGGAAAATTGGTGAACTTCAACCGCCATTAAAAAAATCTGCAAGTGTGATTTAGAACATAAATTTATTGATCTACATATTGTTGATGCAGAGAATATTCAAATTGATAAATTGAGTTGTAAATGAGAAAAATTCTTTAAAAAGCAAATGAGTTATACACCAATACCATATAGTAAAGTATTTATGAAAAATAAATCTATAATATTAATATCTGGAATAGCTGGTATTGGAAAAACATGGTTACTTAGAAAAGTTTTGCTTGATTGGTCAAATGGTTCAATTTGGAGAGATTTTAAACTTGTTTTTTATTTTGAATGCAGGAAGCTTAATCAATATCAATATCAAAATATTTCTAATATTAATGATTACTAAATGTAGATTACAAAAATGTTATAAATGACTTTAATATAAGTAGTCATACTGCACTGTTTATAATTGATGGATTAGATGAATTTAAGTTTTTATATGAATTAATAAATCCAAGTTTAAGTTGCAACTATCAAATTGTTAATGCTTTAGCAGAAATTCAAAAAAATAATGATATGGAAGAAAAAAAAGAAATTGTAAAAGCAACTTTAAAAGCATCTTTCATTGCAAAAACCATGGCTTCTATTCCATTTTATTTATCTTCCATGTGTAAAATTATTAATAATTCAAACAAAATAGTTACATTTTTCTTTCTCAACAATGACAGATTTGTATGCAAATATTTTTTTATACTTTTTGCAATCACACATATTCAAAAACGATCAATCAATATATCAGATAATGGAAGACGAAACCAATAAAAGATATATTTTAAATATTTGTAAAATTGCATATGAATTATTAGCTAAAAATAAAATCATTTTTTCCACAAAAGAAGTTCTAAATTTTATTAGTGACTTTAATGAAAATGAAAGTGAATTTTTTGGATTCATAGACAGAATTGAAACTGATATGGGTTGTTATTATCAGTTCGCACATTTGACACTCATGGAGTTTTGTGCATCTGTATATGCATATAATTGTTTAAGTAGAGAAGAGATTATCGAGAATTGTTTACCTACTGATGAGATTTTTTTTTTGACAATATGGCAAATGAAAATTTGAAGAGTTGTTTATCAATGATTTGCGGATTAACTAATAAAAGCCAAAGTAGTTTGCTAAAGTTTCTTGTTAATCTTAATCCTTCAAAAAAATCTTTTGAGGAATGTTCACTTTTGTTGTCTATTTTAGGTAAGTTCCAAAACTTTGTTGCATTATTATAAATCATTTTAGATAATCATACAGGTGTTGAATAAGATAAAAACTTTTTAGATAAGAAAAAAGATGTTTTTACTTCAACTATTATTAAACTTAACTGTAGATGTATTTACTTATTTAAATAAGGTGTTTCTGTTATTATTAAATTTTTTATGGCAAACTCTAGGTATTTTTGTTAATTTTAGATTTTTTCTTTTTTTATAAGTTTAAAAAAAAAAACAATTGTTTTATATTTTTGTTTTCTGAATGATTTACTACATTTTTTTATAGTTAGTTAAGTAAGTTACAAAGTCAAACCCTTGTGAAACTCATCATCTGCTAAGTATATGCCTCTATACCAACTCATATGTCAGCCACTTTTGTGTGGCATTTATGGTAAATGATGAGCTGTAGTAACTACAACAACTGAAAATTGTCTAGTAATTGTTTAAACTTATCAACTGATAGAATTTATTAGCCTTGTTGGAAGTAAATATGTTTTAAAAAAAAATTTATCAACTGATGTTGCTCCAATAACATTATCTGGCAAAGCATTCCAGCCTTTGAATAAACGGTTGTTGAAAAATTTATGTCTGACTTAGCAGCTCCTGACATTTTTGGGATGAAATCTGAATTAATGTTGAGTTCTGGGTGCTATGCTGCAAGATTTTATGTACCAACAGTTAGGTTTAAATTGTTTAGAAACTTATTTTGTTGAATAAGATCGCCTCTTTTCTGCCTGTCTTCAAGAGTAGTTATTTTTATTATTTTGCATCGAGTTTTGTAGTCTTAATTTATTAAAGCCTGAGGAGCTTTTGTGGTGTTGTGTTGTACTTATCCAATTTTTTTTCTCACTATCAAGCTAAGGGTTCCAAGCTTGTATTGTAAACTTAAGGTGTGGTCTAATATATGCAGCATAAATTTTTTTCCAAATGTCAATGTCTCTTGATACAAACGTGTGTTTTCCGAGAAAAATTCTGAGCATGTTATTTGCTTTGTTTGCAGCTATAGTGCACTGTTAAGCATATTTAAGATGCTCAGAGATTAGAATTCCAAGATCTTTTTCAGAATTTGTATTTCTAAAACTAACTTTTTTGGTTGTGCTGTCATTTTTGATATCATTCCCGAGTTAACATGCATGACTTTTTTTTACATTTTTTTGTTAAATGGATAGACGAGATTGTTAAATGGTTGCAAACCTGGCTAACTCCATTAGCCAGGTTTGCATCCATTTAATAATCTCTTCTAGATCAGATTTTAAACTTCATCGTTTTTTTCATCTTCAACTTTCATGAGCTTTGTGTCATCTGTGTGCATTTTGCAAATGGGTGATTTGACACGAATTGGCAAGTCATTAACAAATATGACTTTTTCTGAAAATTTAAAATCGGTATTTACTCGGTATTTTTAATATATATGTATATATATATTATATGTATATATATATATATATATATATATACATATAATATATATTATATGTATATATATATATATACATATAATATATATATACATATATATTATATGTATATATATATATACATATATATAATATATATTATATGTATATATATATATATATACATATAATATATATATACATATATATTATATGTATATATATATATACATATATATAATATATATATATATATATATATATATATATATATATATATATATATATATATATATATATATATATATTATATATATATATATTATATATATATATATATATAATATATATATATATATATATATATATATATTTATATATATATATATATATATATATATATATATATATATATATATATATATATATATATATATATATATATATATATATATATATATATATATATATATATATATATATATATATATGTATATATATATATATATATATATATATATATAAATAAATACATAATATATAAAAAAAAATAAAGAAGTACATTTTTCCATAGTTTTTAAAAGAATTTGTTTCTTTTGTTTTTATATATTTTATTATTATTTCTGAAATTTTTATATACTTTAGGTCCTTTTGAGATCCAACATTATATACTATTGAAGAACTTTTTTTTGATAATATTACTGTCCTGTTTTACAATATAAGTGTCTAAAACGACCCCTAAATATATTTTTCATTCAAATATTTTTAAAATCCAGTGTTTTTTATGCCATATGGTAAAAAGTAAGCAAAAATGTCAGCAAATTTGTATTTTCATATGTATATATATATATATATATATATATATATATATATATATATATATATATATATATATATATATATATTATCTCAATATTTTATGATATTAAGCATACACTTAAGGTTTGCACAGATGCCGAAGAAACTATTTACAATTACTTCAAAAATATTGAGTAAAAGCAATTGCTTTTTTTATTAACCTGACCTCAAAAATAAATGAGAAGTTTCAAATAAAACTATTTTAACGCAAAGTTAAGGCAAAATATATTCCGTACATTATTAAAGTTAAATTAGTATAAATATGGATTGGGTGAATGCTGAAATATGACATACGTTAGCTATAAAGTAAATCGATATATTTGTTTAACCTTTTTTTTTTTAACTGGATGGTTTTTTTTAACTGGTTTCTGCTGGATTATTAAATAAAGAAAGATAGATTAAGTAATAACCCTTATACAATATAGAAGCCATATACATGGATGAGCCCTTTCCAGAATTGTGGATATATTTTTCAACTTGAAGTTCTGGATATCCAAAACAATTTTTATGCCGACAAGTTTAGGTGTAATTTTAGTGATATATTTTCAAGCTTTTCAGTCAAAATTAGAAACGACTTAGCTGAAAGCAAAATTAAGAGGAAAATATTTTCTGAATAATTTATCTAAACAATTTTACGGATTTGAAAATATCTATGTATATAATTCAAGTCATATTTTAACATGTAATTGTTTTAGATTTGCCAATTCAATGCTTGAACATTGCAAAAGAAATGGCTAATTTTATCTTTAATGATGCTAAGAGTTCTGTTTAACTAAGAAGCCAAGAAAAATAAAAGTGAGCAGAACTAAAAAAATGTATAAATAAAGGCCAGGTCAGGGCCAGGTCGATGGGTTTATTGCAAAAAACAAAACCCAAATAAGATAAACAAAAGAAGTTTAAAACTTGTCAACATCTTCTCCCCAGTTAACGCCTCCTATGGTAGATCACCATGAGAGTTGCATACACAGAAGACATGAGCTATACCCGCCTTAAACAACTTTATTATAAGCCAAAAGATTGTCTTAAGCCAAATAAAAATAGATACTACACTTAAACATGGCCATTAAGCCAAGAAACAAGTTAACCATTTCAATCTGACTGAAAGAGGTCATATGTTGTACCACAAAGCTGTATTCTTGGTACCTTACTCTACATTCTGTAAATCAAGTTTTATTGCCAACCATGCTTTAATCTAAGACTATAATATACAATACAATAATAAACAATAATACGATAATATGCGATACAATGTTGTGTTTTGTTTTAAACATAATACAATAATATTATGTTTAAAACAATATAATACTGAAATACTGTAACCGAATTTAAAAAGAATAGAATAAGACAATGGAATTTTTTATTGATCGAAGCTATTTAGAATCGAGTTTGAACTTTCTTTGTTAGGATAGTACCATTTACAGTCAAATTTTGAGGATAGAGTTTTTAAATTAAGTTATTAAAACTTGTTTCAGTCGAATAATATAGAACCACCATTGAGAACAGAATCTTCTAGAATCAAATTAGTTAATTAAATTTAAATTTTAATGTATGCAATAGTATATTAAATAGTACATTAAATAATACATTAAATAAATATATTTATAAATTCTGCTGTTGGTCATCTGCATACTGGACAGTAATTAATAGCACTACTTTGAATGGCTTCAGCATATCACTGGCATTGACAAAGATAGTGACAAGGGAAAAAAATAACTTGAAGATTGTCGAAGGCAAACTTTGCAGACATTTTTAATTTGTCTGTCCACCACACCAGCTTGTCCATTTGATTGAGATTCTTCATCAACAATTTGTTCCTAAAAAAAAGTATAAATCTAAAATATTTAACTAGTAGAATTCCTTGTCACTGTACAAACAAAGGGAGGTTGCCACCTGTCAACAACAACAAGCCCCTAACATGAATACTATGCAGTAAATATATTTTATTGTTAACAATTGTAATTATTTATCTAACCTGTTCAATGAATTCTTGAACTTCCTGATCACTTGGCATTTTCATATTCTTGCAGAGGAATGATGCAGCTTCAAGAAATTTGGTTGCTGTCCATTGATTACTTGCAAGATTTTCTTCATACTCATGAAGACGTTCATGCTGCCTTTGACAATCTTGATGAAGTTTTCTTCTAGGTAAGTTTTCTTCTAACCATTTTGGATCTGGAGCATCTCAAATTGGATAGAAGACTCAAAATTGATAATTTAAAGATAATTTTTTTCGATTGATTGGATTTTTATCTGTACTATTTTATTGGCTGGTTAAATAATCACATAGTTACACGGAACAAATTTAAAATTTTGTTTCATGCTACAAATATAATTTATTAATGCTAACATAATCAGGTGCCTGTAGGTTATGAGAATGCAATATATAAAGTTACAGAATAGGATCTCAACTGCTGTATCTAATGATCAGAACACTAAAGTGCTATTATATAAAAATTTACAATTTGTTGAAGCTCACCCAAGAAGCACCAAAACCCAGGGTGTGCTGTCATTGAACGATTTATCTTGGAGTGTAAGGATTCAGACATGTTGTTAGCACGATAACGCAGGCCATAAACAGAAAATATCTCAGGATATTTTTGGAGCATCCAATATCTTTTGTAATACTGAAAAAAAAATTCATTTTTTCTTTAACAGCAATGACACTGTGATTGTTAGCTTCAGCTTTTAGTTTGTCAACTTCAGGCCTTACTAAATTGGGTGGTAGCAAGCACATGGAAATAAACTTACGACAACATTTTCTGATGATTGGGTCATTATTCTTGATGTATTCCACCTGCAGACCAATGACCTTAATCTTTTTTGTCTGGGCATAATAAAATTTGCAACCGGTTACTCTTATGTTTGAAAAGCAGCTTTGGCAGAGGTTCTGATTGCAGTTTCATAGTCAGCCATCACAATCTGAGGCACTAAAGTTGGAGTAAGTTTGTGAAGCTTTTTAAAAACATGTAGGAAAAGACCATCTTTTCGTCCAGTCATTAAGACATGCAGAACAGGCAGGATCATTGTTCCGAACTCCAATAAAATATTGAACAGCTGACCAGAATGGAAGATCGCAGAAAACCACATGAAATGTAGCATCAACAAACAGGATAGTGGTTTCTGAATAAGATAAATTATTAACATTTAACAAAATAGCTGGGATCTAAACTAATAAAAAATTATTTTAGGTTAGGTTTCCCCATTTTGATATTGAAATGAATTATACCTTAAAAATGATTTACTTGACAAATATGTCAGCAGTGTTGAAGAACATAGGAACAAAGCTAGTTGATCTTCAAACTCTACAAGGCCTTTGTAGATGTTAGAAAATGAATTGGGTTGCAACATGTTTAGAACTGCCTCATTTAGAGATTTAGGGTTTGTGCTGTAGCGACTTCATTGTGCACTCTGTAGAATTTGTTCACACTATTTGAATGTAAGTGCAGCCTTGACACCTTCAGTTAAGGACTGAAGCATTTTTTTAAGAGCTGGAAGGTGATCAGAATTTTGGGGCCTAGTTCCACAAGTGTGACCATGTATTGTCTCAAGTAAATTAGTTGACAAAACTATTTTTGCACTTCCATCACAAAGTTGATGGTACTTACACTTGAGATACACAAAATCATTGTTTTCCTTATTTTTGATGTACCCAAAGTCCTCTGCAACTCACGCAAATATTTTTCTGTATTCCATTTTGCTATTTTAAAGCTTGATATATTTTCACATGCATTTGTTGGATTTTTTATGATTACATAAAATTTAGCAACAAATAAAATATATTATTTCGAAAATAATAAAAACCTTTGTTTGCAGGATCATGTACACGTTAACCTTTAAACACAAAAACCAGTTTGAAAACATTATTCCGTCTTTCAACTGCAACAACATCACACATGCATTAAATTTACAATTGTAAAAAATTTCGGTAATAAAAAAATTCGATGCTAAATTAATCGGCTGTGAAAGCTAATTCAGTTTTTAGTTTCATTAAACTTTTACTGATATTCGATCATCTCATTCTATGTTCAATAAATTTGATTCTAGAAATTAAATCTATTTCAATTCTAAGCAGTTTTTAGACAATTTGGTTCTAAAACATTTTCACAAATTGGTTTTGGTCAAATATTGTAAGTTATTTAGATAAGGGCATTTTTTTTTAAACATTTAAATTTTTATAACTTTATTATAGCAATATTGTTTAATTTAAAGATATTTTATAAATAAAAAGACTTTAAATGATTTTTAATGTGTTTTCAAGTTAAATTTAATTACAAAACATTTTGACTCTATCAACACAACATAAACAGATCCATCTTTAAGTATTCTAAAAAAATTATTATTAATTATCATTTTTATTAATACAATTTTTTTTTTAACATTTTCACTTACAACAAGGCTGCAAGCAACCACTACTTGAGTTGGAAGTTACTAGAAGAGAAAAGATGAGAATTATAAAGCAAAATAACGGTAAACAGACGACTTAAAAGATTGCAAATTATATGAATCAGGAAAATAAGATGAAGGAAGGGAATTCTTAAGACCTTATGCTTGAGAAAAAAAAACTAGACGCATAAGAATTATTAGGCAACAAGACCTGACAAGTTAATAGAGAATAATTTGTTTGAATTTTGATTAAGTATTAGAGAGAAAATTGATGAATCTAATTTTTTTCAGGAAACCTATGATAGAATAATAATATACAATTAAACTTTTTACTCAGGATTTTGAGCCGCAGTCTTCATTTTACCTCCAAAAATCGTGAATTTACAAGTCAATACTTTTGAACAAAATTAGAAAAGGCATTTCCTGAGACTAGAGTTTTGAGGGTGTTATTTTTGAATTCCTTGTGTAAAAATCTATTGGTGTTCCAAATTTTAGGAAATTTCCCCAACCATTATAAAGGTACTATATGTCAAAGTTGCTTTGTAGTCGCTTCAGAAAATCACTAAAATGCTGAGTCAACATTATTTTAACTGACAATATCTCTGGAACCTATGAGTATTTTTAACTAAAATTTTTGCAGTTATTATTTTTTTAATATGAACTGCAAGTGAGGTAAAAATTAACAAATTCTGAGACGTAAGGGTGTCATGTTCCGGATGATTTCATATGGAATGACCCTATATAAACACATATATATTTACATACATACATACATACATACATACATACATACATACATACATACATACATACATACATACATACATACATACATACATACATACATACATACATACATACATACATACATACATACATACATACATACATACATACATACATACATAGATACATACATACATACATACATACATACATACATACATACATACATACATACATACATACATACATACATACATACATACATACATACATACATACATACATACATACATACATACATACATGCATGCATGCATACATACATACATACATACATATAAAAGTAAAAACATTTTTGTACTAACCTTTGAGATAAAAATGTTTATATACCAAAAAAACAAGAAACCGTTATAAATAAAGTAATCATTTATTTCTTTAGAATGTTTACACATGTAGACATGTTTTATTCAAGTTATTGTTTTTATATATTGTTTTTATTTAAATATATGTATATATTTTATGTTAAAATTAGATCATTTAAAGAATTTAAAACAAATCTTTATAAGTAACTTTTATGATTAGATAGTGATATTTTTATGATTAGATTTATGATAAGTAATTTTTATGATATAAAGTCATTATAACTATTTTTATTTAGATTTTTATTTTATCTCTGTAATATTTTCAAAAGTATATTTATAATAAAAGAATTTTAAATGATTTAATTTAAAATTCTTTTAATTAAATAATTTAAAATTTTGCTTTTAATTTGGTTTTTAATTAAGTTTCAACGTTTTTTATCTTATTATATCAATTTATTCAAAAGAATGATTTATAATGTTTTTGTGTAAAAGTAACTATAGCTGAAAACCTGTTAAATAAGCATTGGGTGTAGGGTTTTAAGGTGTTTGGATGTAGACTAAAAAACTATTTAAAAAAAAATTTACATAACTGCGGAAATTTCTTTATTAAGTGGAAAGAAACGTCATAATAGAAGAGGCAATTAAAAAGGTAAGTAAAAGTAAAACTCATACCTTCAATCAAATCTAGAGGCAATCTAGATCTTTTTACCTTAGTGGTAAACAACAGACCATTTTTAAATTGTTTTTGATCGTGTCTACACACAATAAACACAATATTTGTGTCAACAGGTGATAAAATGTATTGGGTAGATTTAGGTCTATGCACAATAAATTCAATATTTGTGTCAACAGATGATAAAATGCATTGAGTAGATTTGGGTATAATGAGCATCTAAGACAAAAATTTTAAATAATTATGCTGGATCCAAAATTTTTGCGATCGAACAATCTTTAGAGATCACTGCTCTATGATTCACTTAGACTTTTGGGCACCCGAAATATTTTCTCAAAAACAGAGATTAAAAAAAAAAAAAAATAGCAAAGTGCTCATGTTACCTAGATGACTTGGTATTATAAGCATTTTAAAATAATTCAAATAAATATTATTAGATGAGTAAAAAAATACCAGACTGATAATAAGAACTAATTTGTAGAATATAATGATTCTTTATTAATCAAACTTAACATTAAAAGAGCAAATTTTAAGCGAAATTTTATTAAAGCAATGCTACTTTGTTTTTACGCAAAAAAATAGAATTGAACTACATAAAGATATTTAGTATTGTTACTATATTAAAATTTTTTATTTTTAATTTCACTAAAAAGCACTTGGTAATTTTAGCATACTCAAATTACACGAAAATGGTATTTTCAAATAAAGTCAAAAATAAATATTCCCATCATTTTTTTTCCAAAAAAAAGGAAACGGATTTAGCCGCTAACGTATTTTTCTTTAGAAAAAAACAAAAAATCTTTATTTCAACATCAAAGTTTTGCCACAGGTGTAATGAAAATATTTTAACAACACAAAAATCTGAATAGATTTTCAATGAGATGAGAGCTGCTAATTACCGCGTATAAATTTACTGTTTCCTGTTATCACCACATAAATTAAATTCAAAAAATACAAAGCATCCTGTACTTCTTCAGGTAGTTTTTGACCCCTCAAGCCTTAGTCACTGTTTGCCCTTTATTGCTTTACCGCCTCCTCCCTTATAAAGGATGTCATAAAATCAGGACACTCTTCTCTTGCACTGCTCACATTTTTCTGTTCCTTCTCTGTAATGATTGCTACACAATCAATTCCCTTTTGGTATTATGAAATTAATTAATATCAATTTACAAACTATAAATATTCTTTATTTTTTAACATATTACATGTTTAAAAAAAGCCGTACATTTATATAAACAGCCAAAGTTCGGTCACTTTAGGTTTGAACATCTCATGCATAAATAAACGTTTTTTAAATTTTTTTTTCGAATTTTTTTTGACAAATAAATTGTTAAAATAATAAAAGTAAAAACTAGCATTCGGTTATTTCAAATGAGAACAGCTGTTTTGTAGATTTTTCAATACCATTTCATAAATTCGGTCACTGTATACATAAGACGTGTCAATTTTCCTAATTTTTTTTGTTTGTTTGTTTGTTTGTTGTTTTTTTTTGAATTTTTAAAAAGAGTTGTTTTTTATTTATGAGAAATAGAATTTAAAATTTAGAAAAAATAACAATTTTGAAAAAATAAAGTTTTATGCTTGTTAATTTTGCTTTGGTAAAGTTATTTGCCCACTAATGTTACCGAAAGTTTATTTTTTCTCATTAGGTCAACCTGGGTTAAAGCGCAATTGAATAAAACTTAAAAAAAGATTATTTTTACGAAATTAAGATTTTAGAGTTTTTTTCAGGGAAACTATTTTCTAAGAAAATGCTCCTGGTAATTTTTTCTTTAGTAAAATCACAAGTTTATCATCCCAATAACACATCGCAATACCACGAACATAAAAAAATATAAAAATTAGTTTTCTAAAGTTATTTTATTATAAAGTTATAAAATAATATCGTTTGATTCAATTTCAAAAAACGTTTTTTTAATTAGCAACTTGTTAATTAATTCTTATCTTTATCGTTTAGTGCGCGTTGATCATATTCCTTAAGTGACCGAAGTTATAGTATTTTAAAATTTTACTGATTTTGAAGAAAAAGAATACTTAATACTTGAAAATCGAATTTTTCTTTGCAAAATATAGTAAACCTGACTGTTAATAATGATAGGGCTAAATTTAATCATTTTACTTTGCTTATTTTAGATTTCAATAGTATGCATAACTTTAAAAATCTTGTTTTCCACACGAATTATTTCAGCAGATTTCAAATAAACATCATTTTTTTTAAGATTCTTATGCACAAAGAGACAATAAATATTATTAGAAAAATTTTTTGTTATTTTTACTTAAATGACCGAAGTTACATGACGACCGAACTTGGGCGATTTTATAGTATTCCATTCATTTTTTGTGGCTTTTAAGAGCCGTTTTTTCTAAGAATCAGGCAAGTTCCTGAAACTGTGGAAGTGACCTCCTCCAAATTGCTTGAATTTTTTATATATTGATCAGAATATAGAGAAAACCTGTTGGGGAAAAAAAAAAGTTTCAAAAATATTTCATTCACTCGGAATCTGGGCTTAAATTTTTGAGATTTTTTTAAAAAATTTTAGAAATTTAGTTTTTGCCGCCTTTGAACCCATTTTTTTGGCAAGGCAAAAAGTTGCACATAGCTTTTGTAGTTAATATCAGACGTAACCCAAAAGCTCTCTCTAAATAATATAAAAAAGTTGCGTGACACTGTGCGGTTGGCTAATTATCATAGTTCAAAAGTACAAAATCAATCAGTTTTGTCAATTTTTAATCGGAGTTAATTTAAGCGGCGAAGTGTTGCACACGATTTTTATTTTAGGATTTGAAATTATCAAAGGTATTGAGTCTAAAAATGCAAAGAAAGTTATGTGATACCTAAGGTCTATTCGTATATTAAGGCTTGAAATTCGAAAAAAAATGTTATACTATACTTACAAAATAAGCCATTACGGCAGAGGCGCTAAGTTTTGTAATCGGAGTTAATTTAAGCGGCGAAGTGTTGCACACGATTTTTATTTTAGGATTTGAAATTATCAAAGGTATTGAGTCTAAAAATACAAAGAAAGTTATGTGATACCTAAGGCCTATTCGTATATTAAAATATAATCATGTTAAATGGTCAATATAAGATGATTTTTTAAGTGTAATTTATTTCGCCGTTAAAGAATGTTTACATTGCATATACATATATCAAAACTAATGGCAGGAGCAAGAAGAAGGCACATTTTGCCTTATCGCCGAGCCCCACATAAAAAAAAAAAAAAAAATCTACATAAAAAAAACTCTACATAACCGTAACATACAAATGTATATAATATAAATATATAAAATATAGGTAAGAATTAAAACAGAAAGTAACTGAGAAAATTAAGAAATTCAAAATAGCAAATAACTAAGAATTGTCGAAATGCTAGCAACCGCTAAAATGTTTTAAAATCATTTAAACAAAAAGTTTTAAATAAGAATAAAATTTCATAATTAAAATTATCACAAGATGAATTTTTAACATCATTACTTAAATTTGATTGATATAAATAAATTTGTTTTTATTTGATTAAATTTTAAAAGAAACATTTGAAGTCAGATAAATTAAGATCCCTGAATAGTAATAATTGTTTTGATTCATTTTTAAATTGTTCTAATGTAGTCTTGTTTTTGTTGACAATCTCTGGGAATTTTTTCCACAGATAAGGTCCGCGATATTTAATTGAATAGAAGGTTAATTTTAAATTATACTTGAGAAGAACAAAGTTGTTTTCAGAAAACTTTGTTGAATATTTATGATTAATTTTATTAAAATAGGTTTGAAAAATTATTGGGGACAATCCCATTTTTGTTTTAAACATAAACAACAAAACTTGGTGTAAATTGAGTTTATACACATTTAAAGCACCGAGTGCACGTAAACGGTTTGCAAGGAGTATTTCTGCAGGCTCCAAACACTATTCTGCAAGCATGTTTTTGTTTGTTGTAGATTTTCTTAAGTTTTGTATAACCAGTACTAGCCCACACAATATTACAGTAAGACAAATAGCTGTGAATAAAAGCAAAATACAATTTTTCAGGGATGCTACATTTAGAAAAGGTTTAGCCTTATAAATCATTGCGATATTTTTTGAGAGTGTTGTTTCAATACTATTTATATAAGAATACCACAGTAAATTTTCATCCAGTTTTACTCCTAAAAAGTTTACGTTTGTTTCCCTTATAATATATGTATTATTAATTATAAGATTTGGTAATTTTATAGGTATGTTTTCTGATTTATTTACTTTATGGAAGAGTATATATTTTGTTTTATCCACATTTAATGAAAGTTTGTTACTTACAAACCATTCATTAACTTTACATAACTGTTTATTAACTATTTTAAAAAGTGTTTTAATGTCTCTGTGAGAATAAAAAAGATTGGAATCATCAGCAAACAAAATTAGGTCTAAAAGATTTGTTGCTAGGTATAAGTCATTTATGTACAATAGAAATAAGAGTGGTCCTAAAATTGAGCCCTGAGGAACCCCGCAAGTTATGGAATATGGAATTGTGTTATTTTGATCATAATATAAAAATTGCCTCCGGTTTGATAGATACCCTTTGAACCAAAGTAAGTTTTTATTTTTCACTCCATAGTTTTCAAGTTTTTTTATTAGAATATTGTGATTTACGGTATCAAAAGCTTTTGACAGATCAATGAAAACTCCTAAAGTAAAACAGTCATTATTAAAGGCGTCAGATATTTGATTAGAAAGTTCAACTATTGCATGTTCTGTGGAATTTTTTTTTTTTAAAACCAAATTGCTTGCAATACAACATGTCGTTCTCAGTTAGATAATTATATAACCTATTATACATTATTCTCTCTAGCAATTTTGAAAAGCAAGGTAGTATGGATATAGGCCTGTAGTTTAAGATATTTGACTTATCTCCAGATTTAAAAATTGGTGTTATACGGGCAACTTTTAGTTTGTCAGGAACAATACCTGTTTTAAATGAAAGATCAAAAACATGAAATAAAGAAGGTTCAATAATATCAAATACTGATTTGACAATATCAATACTAATTTTATCAAAACCTTCACTTTTTTTACTTTTGAGACTGCTAAATGCAGCACTCAGCTCGCTAAGTTTTAAACTAGTTTCATCCATAAGTTTATCATAAGTTTTTAAGTATGAATCAAAAGGAGTGGAGTTAGATGGAATTTTAGCAGCCAATTTCGGACCAATATTGACAAAGTAGTTGTTTAATTCTTCAGCTATAATAGATTTATCATAAACTAATTTTCCATTAATTAAAAGATTTTTTGGCAGAGTGTTTTTTTGTAATTATTTTTTCCAATTAAATCCTTAATTACATTCCATACTTTTTTAGTGTTTCCGTTGTGTTTTTTAATAACTGAGCATAATAAAGCTTTTTTGAGTATCTTTTTATTTTTTCGAATATTGTTTTGTAATTTTTATGAGTTATTTCATTTTTATAAGATTTTTTTTTAAGATACTTTATATATAATTTTTCTTTCTTTTTTGAAGATTTTAGTAAGCCTATTGACATCCAGGGATTTTGAAATGATTTGGTATTTATGATTATTTTTTTTTCTGAAAACGCTATTTCATATTGCTTGCAAAATTGACCAAGAAACAAGTTATAAGCATTGTTAGCATCACTTGATTGCAAAATTAAATTCCAATCAACATTATTTTTTAAACAGCATTTAAAATGCTTTAAGGAGTTTTTATTGATCTGTCGCCGAAATATTGTGGATTTTGCGGCAATATTGTTAATTAAAATGTTATTGGTTGCTAAGAATGTTGGAAAATGATCCGATAAATCAGTCTGAATTAAATAATAATAAAAAGCAATATATGATCAGAAGTGAATTATTTAAATTTACGTCGTAACCAAATAACTTGTGGTGATTGAATGGAAGAAGAATCGCTGATATCACGATTGTGAAGAAACTAGTTAGTGGGCGGTTGTTTACTTTACCAAAAATGTCTTAACTTTATTTTAACGATCTTTAAAATTTGCATAAATAGAGTAGATATTTTATCATTGCTATTGAGAAATAGGGACTGCATAAATAGAACTTGTTTTTAGTTGAGTATGGAACAAAACAAAAATTTTTATGAAAACTGTTGTTGCTTTTCAAAAGGAAATTGTGGATCATTTAAAAAACATAAAATTATAAACAAAATGTTCTACATTCATCAGCTAGGAGATGCTGATGTTAAGAAACACCTCATCAACTTAAAGGTAATTATGTATTTTAAATGTACGCAGACTGTAATATAATTTTTATAATTACATACTATAAAACTACTCTGCAATAAGATTTTGAGACAAAGTTCTTTGAACAAAAAAAATTAGCTCTTTTAATTAATTCCTCACTCTTTTAATAAATAATCACTAAATTAATCACTCTCTTGCAATATTGTATTTTAATAATAACAACAATGTATTTCAAACTTGTGAATATTTTTTGCGAAGAGTTAGATTATAAACAATGCTTTAAATGACACACCTAATAATTGTTTAAAAGATTGCAATCTACAATGTATTGAAAGAGAGATATATAAAATTGCTGAGATATGATTATAATGAACCCTGTTGTGGAAAAGATCAATGTGACAGGGATAGTGCAGTTGCAAAGACAATTTTAAGGAGTTACGTTAACTATGGTAATAATCTTTTGACTGCTGAAGACAAGGCTATGCATTTTAGTTTTGGCGCTAAAGATGCAAAAGTAGCAGTTGCTCAAATTAGCAATGATGAAACTGTAGTTACTAGACCAAAGATTAAGAACATTAGCAACTATTACTCATTTGAGTTTGGTAAGAAAAGTATGAAGATGTGGCGTTATTTCAATATCGGTGAGGGAATTGAACAAGAGTATGGAAATCTTAAAATTCAACGATTAAGTTGTTGTTGCCATATAGCAAAACAGATAAATCAATCAAGAGTAACAAGTCACTTAAGGAAAAACAGAAAAGAAGTGACAGGCAATTATGTTCATTAAGATTTTGCACTGAAATGAATTGTACTTTATCATTTGAAAACGATGCTGAACTAGAAGAACACATGCTATCCGGTCTTCATACAGTTCCGAAATCATTAACATCATTGGATAAAGTTCGCAACTCGTTTGTTCATAAGATAAAAATTACTTCACAACTAAACATGCCATTTTCTTCATCCTCTAACAGTGCTTCCGTAAAATACAAACCACATTGCATGAACATTTTTCTATTGCAAGGTTGGGCATTATCAGTTCGAAGTTCTTTTAGATTTTCAAATCAACAGAAAGCACTGTTGTATATATACTTTATTCGTCGAGAAGAATCAGGTAATAAAATGAGCCCTAAACAGGTTCACATGCAGCTGAGAAGAGAACTTCCGCCTGATCAATATGTAACTCGCCAACAGATAAGATCTTTATTTTCAAAGTAAGCATTGTTGCTATCAAAACTTTAGCAAATTAGATTATGTTTCTGACTGTTAAATAGTTCTTTTTCAAATATGAAATTAAAATTTAGGTGAAAGTTGTAATTTTGTGTGTTTGTTTACATATGTCTAAAAATATGTACAATTGATATTGTTGTAGATTTAGTAACCTGAAAATAAAAGGTAAGCTGGTAGAACCGACAACAGAAAATGATGAAAATAGTCAGATTAACGATAACAAAGAAGTTTATGGCGAAAATGATGACTTTAATCTGACAGGAGACAATGAAGATGATAATAAATATGAGGAAGACATCGCCGATCTTGCAAAAGAAATTTGTCTTGTATGGAAAGTAAATGATTGGGTTGCTGTTGCATATGAAAAACAATGGAATATTCTATATATTGTGGAGGTAATATTTTTCAAAGTATATATTAGTTTCAAGTTTTTATTTTGGTTTACAAAACAGTGGTCTAAAATAAAAGGAATATAAATAAAATGTAAAAATAATTTGAGAATGACATTATATTAGACTTTAAGTTTTATTGAATGTAAACAAAATTAAACAAATCATAAAATCTTTATTATATTATTTTAAAATGTTGCGCTAATACTTTTAGGTATCTATAACTGGGATCAGAGTTAATTGTATGATTAACAGGCAAGAGAAGAACACTTTTCGCTGGCCAGTTACTTCCTAGGAGATAAATAACCAAACTGAAAAAGTTATCTGTTTAGTAAATGCTTCTTTTCTAATCAGTGGTTGTGGCGTTTATTCATTATCCGAAGAAGACTAAAATACAGTCATATCACTATTCTTAGAGAAACTTACTGCAGCAGAGTAAAAACTATGTGTGATGTGGTGGATAATGTGTGTAAATGACTTTATTAATAAATGAAAAACTAATATTTAAATGGAAATACATTTAAATGTTTGATTTATGTTTTATTTAATTAGCAATCTTGATGTTTATTTTTGTTCAGTTTTTAATTCATGTTATATCATGCGTGTGACAAAATCACACGAATTTTTTTTAATAATATGTTAGGACCACGTTGTATCGACAGTTAGATATGTTTACATTTTTACAAAACTTAGCGCCTCTGCCTTTATGACTTATTTTGTAAGTATACTATAACATTTTTTTCGAATTTCAAGCCTTAATACACGAATAGGCCTTAGGTATCAAATAACTTTCTTTGCATTTTTAGACTCAATACCTTTGATAATTTCAAATCCTAAAACAAAAATCGTGTGCAACACTTCGCCGCTTGAATTAACTCCGATTAAAAACTGACAAAACTGATTGATTTTGTACTTTTAAGTACAAAATCAATCAGTTTACTAAGCCAACCACACATTGTCACGCAACTTTTTTATATTTTTTGGAGAGAGCTTTTGGGTTACGTCTAATATTAACTACAAAAGCTATGTGCAACTTTTTGCCTTGCCAAAAAAAATGGGTTCAAAGGTGGCAAAAACTAAATTTTTAAAATTTTTTAAAAAAATCTTTAAAATTTAAGCCCAGATTCCGAGTGAACGAAACATTTTTGAAAATTTTTTTTTTCCATCACAGGTTTTCTCTATATTCTGATCAATATATAAAAAATTCAAGCAATTTGGAGGAGGTCACTTCCACAGTTTCAGGAATTTGCCAGATTCATAGAAAAAACGGCTCTTAAGCATGATCGTTCTTGGTTTTTTTACATTTTTTTTGCCAGTTCTGTGAGCTCGTTCTATCTTGTTTTTTTTTATTAAGAAATTCCGAGTTAATTTTGGTTATTTCACTACTAGATAGTTTTTGTTTTATTATCTATTAGATGTTCTTGGAAATTCAAGCTTTCATTTCTTCAACATCTTTTGTTATTGACTTGACTCGTTCAGCATTGTTATTTATATTTTTTTCAACTTTTTCTTACCGATCGTGAATTATTTTTACGCTTGAGCTTACAATATAATGTTTATTTCTTGTTGTTTCAAGATTTATATAAATTCTTTTTATATTTAACAAACATCTCATTAAACATTTTATTAATGAAATCACGAATAACTGCTATAATTTAATTTATATGATTGATAAAAACTTAATTCAATTTATTACGATTGATAAAACCTTATTTCACTATTATTAAAAATTTTATATTACTCTTTTTAAATTTGATTTCTAAGAATGTAATTAACTATTTTGGTGTTATATTGATTAGTTACGCATTTTTTTAATTATAAAATCAAACAATCATCCTTAATTTTTTTTTTCTGCCTATTTAATTTTTTTTCAAGTTCAGAAATTATGTGTTAACAAAGTTTGTAAATCTCTCCTCCTTTCGTTCTAATGGTGGCCAAATGAGTAGATTTTTTTTATTAAGAATAATTAAAGTTTTAAAGAAGACTTTTTAGCAAAATAATAAAACCTGAAACTTTAAATCTTTTTCAAAGAAAACAGATATATATTAAAAAGTATTTTTATTTCTTTTTAAAAAGTAAAAATGCACATCAGAGTCAGACCTAAGACCTACAAAATGGATTTCAATTGATCAAATGCACACATACACGGTAGGCCGCATGCCATCACTCTTAGCCAAAAGAGCTACGAGCTCGTACTGGTGTGGAATGATGTGCTATGAAGTGAGATTTTAGATCCGAGCACATAGTCAGCAAGCTCTGATCCGACGTTCATTGTTTATTTTCAGAATGAACGTGTGCGCGAGTGTCAGCTTAGTCATTAGGTTATCGAATATCGTAACCACATCCAGCGAGATAGCCTTATGTCCGTTTTGTCGTTGTGGTGCACATTGGAAGAAATTGGAGCTCACCAGCCACAAAAAATATATTCTAATTGTTTATTTTATTGTTTATTGAAAAGTAATTTTATTTCTTTTTAAAAGTAAAAATGCTTTTTAACTTACTTGCTCTAATATTATTGTCGTCATCTAAACAGAAAAACAAAACAACATTCAACTCAAGTCGACTCTTTCTTAAATCTACTTTAATTACTTCAATAATAAAAAAAATATTTAATCTTTCTGGATTGAATTAAACGAACTTTAATTTTACAAAAATTTAAAGATCGTTTAAACTATTTTAATACTGTAAAATTAATTTAAATTAACAAACATATAGTAAATGCAATTTATAACATTTATTTATAACAAAATGAAACAAAACTTTAATTATATTTATTAATATACTATTAACTTATTATTAACATAATATGATTTTTGTTTTTCTATAAACACATTTATTTGTTGTGTTATATAGTTTTTTCATACTTTCTTCCAGTGGTATGGTAAGTGATTTCATTTTGTGGTTTTGATTTATATTAGACAGTAGATCAACACTTTCAATATCATTTCATCAAAAAAATATTGGTTTTTTATAAATTTGGGTATGACTGGGTTTTGGCTATTTGTAAAGAGTCCCATTTTACTGCAGTACGGAATAGGCTAAAGCATAGGTAGTGATGACGTTTATCTGACGGGATAAACTAGTTATTAGTGCTGATCCTCATCGAAACGCCAGTAATAATAGACGCGACTCTGAGGAGGTGTTTATTGCTTGGGCACTTCACAAATTATGCTTACACGTTGACATTGATGTTTTTTTTTCATTCTTAACCCTTACATTATGGTATGCACACTTTTTATTTTTTATTTTGTAGTCAATATTTTGTTTTGTAAGTTTTTGTTTGGTGTTATATATGGGTTGTATATCTTTATTCGTTTTAAGTGTTTATAAAAAATTTTTTGTAAATATTGTTTGAGTTCATTGTCCTATTTTTATCACCGTAATAGTATATTTCTAAATATTTTTCTGTTGATCTTTATTTTTGTCTTGACAACTGTCAAAATATGCTTTATTCGAAAAAAAGTTCTTCTCTATCCTAATGCATTCTCTCAGACGTTCACTGCTCGAGTATGGCCATTCAGCAGATTTATATGCTAAAGTTTTTAAATAAAGATCCAACAGCATTTATACAACATATGGCAGGGGTATTCGCACCCCAATCACCACTTGTAATATCTCCAAGTTGGTGCTTCCCTTTTATAGTTAAAACTTTCCTTGGTTTCTGAAATGTACTTATTCCAGTTTCATTTACGTTGTAAAGATCTGCAGTAAAATTGTGGTTATCAACAAGCTTGATAAATTTATTGAAATATAATAAAATCTTTTCTTTACAAAAACCTTTGCCATAGAAGTTGGTTCAGGTATTCTCAAACTAAAGCTTGTATTGCGTTTCATCAATTGGTAATACCATTTCTTTCCAGCTAAACCAACATCTTTGTTGAAGTGATGAGATATTTTGTTTTTCAGCAACTTCAAATGCTAATCGCCTTAGATCTGTTTTACTTATTCCAAGCATACAAGATTCCAGTTTAAAAACATGTTCAACTAACTCTTTATTCACTTCAGGAGGAAAGTTTCTTTTTAATGTTGGTTTAGGAATTCCATATTTTGCACATACGGCATTGAGTCAAATATTACCATTTCGATAAGCAAACATAGCCTTTTCCATATCCTCTTTTGTCCACAAACCATATCTCTGTTTTAACATATTTAACTTCATATATTTTTATAAACTTCACGCATATTTTGAGCATTTGAAATGGCAACGTTGGTACCATTTAAGGCCTTAAGTGTGGTACAAATTACGCGACTAAAAACACTTTGATTTTGTAAAGAATTTAGACAACTAATACTACTGCATTTTAGTGTCTTGGAAGTTATTTTCAATTTACATAAAGACTGCTATCACATAAATTTGATAAAAAAGATGCATATTTCTAAAGTATAAAGTAATACACTTATCATTGAACCCAAAAATAAGATAACTTTGGAAACATATCAACCTGGCCTAATTGTTGCCAGAATACAGTTTCATCATACAATAAAGCGATTGATTCATTAGTTTAACAATAAAGATTTTTTGCGGGTTGTAAAAATAACTAGATACTGCGAAAGTATAATTTAGGGTCCGGTACAATATTGGCAACTTTACCCTTCTCTTTGAAACATGTCAAACTTGGTAGGTACAAATAGGTTGAATAAACTTGCTTTTGTGTCTATTCGTCAGAAAATAGTTCCAAATATTAACAGAGTTATTGAAATTTTTGCATCCAAATGAGATAGAAAGTTAGAGCTTTTATTTATGCTTTATGGATTTTTGTGGATGTGGATTATTCTGCAGTGTTTTCTGCTTTTAAAGACAATAATTTCAAAGAGTACAATAAAGAAACATTTTCTTTTATGAAGTATTGACAAATTTTTCTATTAAAGTTTCTTTCGTTTTAATTAAACAACTAATGGATTACTTTTATGGAAATTCACCTTTTAAACTAAATCTTTTTATTTTCCCAGCAAGCCGATTAAATTCAACTTTTTATTTCCCATCAAGTGGATGATGACTAATTGTTTAAAAAAAACTCACAAAGGTATGCTTATTATCATAATAAATGATATAAAATTGTTCTTGCATTGGCTAAAACATTTGATATTGATAAAAAAAACTCTAGAACATGTGATGTTCAAAAACATAGAGATAATCAAATATATGATATTATTTTATCATTATTTTAAAGTTTTTATGACAATTCCTCTTAATATTTACCTTCTCAATAAACTAGAAAACAGGTTTGATTGCTTATAATGGTTTATGTGCAAAGCGTAATAATTTATTTACTTATAATATATAAATAATTTACTTTAAATATAAATAATCTGACAATGGTTCAGAAACCAATACTTTTTATTTGTATTATTTTCTGTTGCAAAGCATTTATCAGCTTTTCTTTTTCTGCAATTTTTTGCATGATCAATAAAAGGTTTTTTTGGATTGCCCTTGAATGACGATTTTCATTTCCGCATTGAATTTATATCAAAAAACGTTCTTCAACTTTTCTGTTTTTTTGATGGAATTCTATTTCTTAAAATAGCGTTTGCTTAGAGTTTCCACATGACCGCATATATTTTTATTAACTGGGTTATACAATATTTTGTCATTCAAAGTACTATAGTTCTATGGTATTCTTTGCTAATAATTGATACTTAAGTGAAGCAGAGTACGTTGAAGTATCAAAACCGTTTGTCTTTTTGTTAACTATGGTGTTCATCATGCTAACCCAGCAAACTCGCCATGCTTGCTCCATGCATGGCCCACCATCGGTGCCATGACTGGCCCACCATCGGCCGACAAGCATGGCGCAAGCCAAGTGTTGCTCACCGTTTGATGCATGGTCTATGCGTGGTAGCCGTTTTTCGACCAGCGTTTAGCCGTAGCTTCGCCAGCGCTTATTTTTATGTTTTTTTTTTGGTTCATTTATTTTATTTTTAATTACTTTTAACCTACGTTTATAAGTTGCATAGCTATTACTCATATCTACACTCTAAAAAAAGAGGTAGAAATTTGAACCTTAGGGTAGGATATGTGATATACCTTTAGTAAGGTATAGTTTTCTACTTTTTAAGGTAGAAAATAATACCTATAAGAAAGATAATAGTATGACAAAACATTGTTTTTAATGTAATTTTTTACCTTGAAAAGTAGAAAATTATATCTTACTAAAGGTATATCACATATCCTACCCTAAAGTAGAAACTTCTACCTTTTTTTTTAAGCGTGTATGTTAATTTTACTTTATTATTATTATTTTGTTTATTTTATTTATAACTAATACTTAGCACATGAGAGAATTTAAATTAAGAGGAATTCCTCGTTTTTCCTTTGCTCAAAGACGTAATAAATTGCCGGAGGAAAAATAAGTCGATGTTTGTCTAACTCAAAAAAGGTATACGCGAAAACATATAATTGATGAGATATTTCAAAATATTATAAAGTGGAATGTAGAAAATTATGTCCACCGTTTTTGCAATACGTTATATATTGATAAATATTTTACATTTCAATAAAAGTTAACTAATATACAATTCTTATTCATATAAAGTTTTAAGATTAGTAAAAGCTTGGCCATCATTTCTTCGACCGTCATTTATTCGACCTTATGGTGCTAACTATCAATAATCCTCTACTTCACATTTTGCTGCAATCTTTCTTGTATTTCAAACTGCTCCTGATAAATCTAAAATAACAATTAGGCCGTTCGTAATATAAGACACATTGTAAAAAAACTAACTCCAAAATAACAAAAAGTATATAACGCCAGATCTGACGTTAACATCAACTCGAGTTGAGCAAATATAACGCTAAATATAACGGCAGATGTGCCGTTATATTGGCGTTATAATGAGAAAAAATAAACTAACGGTTGAAGCGTTATATTTGGTGTTATATTCATTTTACTAATCTTACATTAATAAACATAATATTGAAAAAAAAAAAAAAATGTTTGGAAATAATAATTATGTTTATATAATAATGATCATTTCCAGTCATTTTGAAAAGATATACCATTACTATTGCTAATAGGTGGTGATGCCTCTAAAAAATGCAAAATATAAAATATAGTTATCAAATGACATCTTAAAAATTAGAATATATAATAGCCTTATGAAAGGTCTTTTACAATCTTTTTAAAAAAATATAACTTTACCATTGCTTTTAAGTTTGGATGTAACTAAAGAATACAAAATAAAAAAGATAATAAACATATAACCTCTTTAACAATTAATATAATCATTTTGAAAAAATATAACCTTACCAATGTTACCAGATGTCAATATCATTAAATATAACAAAAAAAATACATCTAACTTAACCACTGGTACTAAATGCTGTTGCCCCTAATTACAACAAAATAAAATAAACAATAACTTAAAAAGACATCTTCTTTTACAAGTCATTATTAACCATTTTGAAAGGATACAAACTTACCATTGCTACCAGATGCCATTAAAGACTACAAAGTGCAATTGATAAAAAGAAAAAAACATCTTTAGAATGTCATTTATAATGATTTAAAAAAGATATAATCTCATAGAAAAAACAAAGTATAACATAAAATCATTTGATTGGTTATATACAACTATTTGGAAAAGATACTTTAGAACTTTACCATTGCTACCAGATGTTGATGTCATTAATAAATACAAAAAAAAAAGAAAACAAGCAGACAACCCCTTCAAAATATATGGAAATATATACTTGTAAAGAAAAGATACTTGTGATATTACCACTGGTACCAGATGTTGATGCATATAAAGTCTATATACTTAAAGATACATATAAATTATTTAGCACAATAAGTAAGCATTAACTATAAACTAACAATAATCAGAAAAATTTTATTAAACTTTTATAAGTTTTTAAACTTTTATAACTAGGATATATCTCTTATGGCTTCTTTTCTTAAGTATCTAATGATTACGTAGCTTTAGCATGCAGCATTTTTTAATCATTTAAATATAAATAGCAACACAAAAAAATATTGAACAAAAAGCATTAAAATTGGTTAGTTGCAATAAATATAAATTTTAGATATAGCTTTAAAATATAAATACATAAAAAACAAAATATAAATACATACATGTATGTATTTGTTAATAAATCTATGTAAGTTTTTAACCAGTGCACTGGTCAAAAACTTAAACCGATGATTTTAAAGAGAAATATGTTAAAATGAAGAAAAACCTTTTATATATATTAAAATGAAGAAAAACCTTTTATTTAGAAAATCCTTGCAAAATTTAAGGTACTAACCAAAAAAATGAATTTCAAAACAAATTAAGTCCACGCCTTAATCCTGCAATGAAAAATTTTCTATTATATTGCATATAATAGAAAATTTTTTGGTATATAATTATACATACTTTCTAATCGAGCATTTATGAGAGATATTGAAAATGATCCTATGGTTGTTCGCTGATCTCCAAACCCATCTTTCCACATTTTCATGAGTCTTCTGACAACACCTAAACAAACTAAATGCATATAGTCAGCAGGGAAGTCGTTAACCATATCTATTTTAAATTCTAAAAGGGGAGAACATCCAATGTGATGTTCAATATTAGCTTTTTTTCTAAATAAGTAATCACTCTTTAATTGATTATCACTGCCAGAAAAAGTCATTTTATTCAAATATTCTCCTTCAATATTACACATAAAACATGAATAATAACCACTGTGGCCTTTCGTGCACATGATAAATGCCTTAGCTGGCGTATCACATACAACTGCATGTATTTTAATTACAATTTTTCTCTCGTCAATTATTAGACCTTCTTCAAAAATTTTACACTCTTTAACAAGCTTATCTAAAAAATTATTCACATTAGGTTTTGCTTTTTTACAATAGGCAAACCCGATAAGAAAAGGTGATGTTTCAACCTCATGAAAAAATCCTAAAATTGGCCAAAATTCATCAGAACTTGATTTAAATAATTGAAGTCCATCAAAACTTAGCTGTAACAATAAAAAATTATTTGTAATTCCAGCTTTAGTTAATTCAGCCACATGATCTTTAATGTGAAAATGGTAAAACAAATTATCATTTTCAATATTGTCTATAAAATAAGGAGCTTTTTTACCAAGAAGACCATTAATGCTCAAGGGTAAATCAGGATGGAATGATTTAAGTCGACTTAATAAATTAGAAGTTGCAGCATCAGTTATATTAAATTGAGTATGCCACTCATGGAGACTTAAAGTAATATCAGGCATAGTTGACTCATTTTTAAAAAACATTTCTTCGCAATCCAGGTAAGAATCACAATAGCTGCTTTCTTCATCAGATTGCAAATTTAAATTTGATTCAGTTATGATTTTATCAAAAAAATGTCTACTTCTGAACTTTGAACAAAACTGGTGGTATTATTATCATCAAGTACACTTGTGTGGAAACTGTTGCCTCAAGAACTAGCATCTGGCAAACTGGAAGAAATATTTTGAAAGTTATTTAAACATAATTCACTTTCGTTTGTTTCTTTAAACTAATTCATTATAGTAGTCTTTGGATTCAACTGCTCGCTTATTTCTTTCTTCACTCTATTTATTTCAGCCAAAACTTTCCTTCTTTTTGTCAATGTTAAACATTCGCTTTTCCTTTTAAAGCTCATGAAGAAAGAATAAAATAAAATCTAAATAATATAAATTAATTTTTTAAAGCTATTTATATATAACTTATATTAATAATATAGTACAAGCTATAAAAAAATATTAGAAAACATATATAATAGTATTATAAATTTATACTACTATTATAAACCATGCCAGGTTTAAATTTTATGTATTAAATTGAACTATTATTTGTTGTTATATTATAATGTAACCTGCTTCGAATCCAACGGTTTCTTATCATTTGTTTATGAATTCAAATAAATTTATAACAAATATAAGTCAATACTTAAAAAGTAATAAGGAAACTGAAAATGGCAAACTTTACAAAATAGCACATGCGCATACTAAAACCATTATTTTATCACAAACATGATTTATGCCTGGCACAAGATAGGCAAGTTCGGCAAAGTTGGCCGATCGTAAAACGAGCATGGCCATCCATTGGTTGATGACCGGCATCACTGGCGCAGTGGTGCCGGTCATCAACCAATGAATTCTATGCATGGACCATGCATGGCAAGTTTACTGGGAAATGATTCCTTAACATGAGGAATACTGAATAAACTTAGGCATACCTTGGTAATTTTAATAAGTTCTAACTATTTTTTACACTTAAAAACTTTTGCCCATCTATAGTCAAGAGGTACCGGCATTCCATCAGCATTTGGGTGGAAGCGCTATATCAATCTAAAGCTGCATAACTTCTTAATTAAATACAACTTTGTTTATATCTACAGTGGGAAAGAAAGTTGAAAGTTTTTTTAGCATTCTCTCAGTAATTTCGTGGCTTTGAGATATTGGGTAGATTGCAGAAGGACATTTTATTAAAAGATTGTTAAAAGGAAATTTATTAAATAAACTGATGGTTTAAGGTCAGTTTTAAACAAGGTCTTTAAAAAAGATGATTTGAAGTCAGGATTTCGAATAATTAAGCATTACTTCTATGTAATTTGAATTTCGATACGTTTTTTTATCTTTCGGATTTAAAAACTTCAACTTTAATCCTTTTATATTTTTTATCATCTTTGGCTGAATTAAATAATTTAAAATTTTTTTTTATCAGTTTAGTTCATAAATTTGATGAACTAATGGTTCTTTTAGTTCAAAAGTTAAAAATGAAAGTTTAAACTTAAACGTTCAAATTAATATAAAGTTATGTTTCATTACGTACATTGTTTTAATAGCTTTTTCTGCTGCATTTTACATTTTACTTTTTTTATAAGTTTTTTACTTTTATTTGATAGCCTCTTTAAAATTTTGTCACTTTCATCTTTATATAGAGAAATGTCCAGTTTTGATAATCCTTCTTATACAAAGCAGTTGTTCTAAATATTTTCAAATTTTTTAAAACGATAATCTTTAAACATTTCCTTTGCGTATTCAATCATATGGGATGTTGAAGATATTGAAAGATTGTGTTCACGAATAAATGCAAGTGTCATAGCTTTGCACTTGATGTCCGGTCTCTAAAACATACAATAGGTTTAATGGTAGGCTTTACTCTATCTGTCATTATGCAAGTTATCCGGAGTACCATATGGCAATATACATGTTTCTGTTTTTTTTTTTAGTAAGTAAAAAATGACGATGGTATAGCTACATTTGACTAAACCGTTGCGCAGTTTTAACAATGTATTTTAGACTTTGAGTGGCTTAGTAAGATGTTTTACCTTCACTTTCATAATACAAGTCTTTATTATGCATCGTACCTAAAGCATCAATTTTGTCTTGCATATTTATTTATTTGTTCACAAATCAATAGCAAAAAATATCCGGAATTTTCCAGAAACTTAAAGGAGTTTAAAGTGAATTTCCGGAAAAAAACTCAACGTTTAAAGTTATGGGAGGAATTTTGGAAAAAATAACAAAATTACTATCTACTATTTTGGATACATTAAAGTTAATGGAAATGAGAGACTTTACATAAATTTGCTAATACCAATTACAACTTGACAGCGTGAAAGGTCAATATATACTCTCAGGAGATTAAAAACTTACACAAGGAGTCCATGCCAGAAAATAGATTAAATCGACTTGCTTTAATATCTATTCATCAAGAAATAGCTTTAGATTTATTAAAATTTTTCATCCAAAGAAGACAGATAATTAGAGTTTTTATTCAAATAAAAATTTTGAAGTGATGTATAAAAAATTTAACTATTGTTTTAAAAGTGTTTTTAAAATAAACTGTAAATCATTTCTCAATAGCGAATTATGAAACATGTAAACTGTGAAAATCATTTTTTATTAGCGAATTATTATAATTCATTGTTTTGAAAATGCTTTTTTTTATAAAATGCGAAGCTCATATTTCATTTTCTATTTCTATTAATTTTTTTTTCTTTTAGGTGCCCCAAGAAGACCTAATGGTCTTGTCACAGAACACCACGGAAGTGCATTTGACTAAGGAGTTCACGCCTCCTTCCTTACCGTGATGCGAAAACATGTTGAAAGCTCGTTTCGAACCTGGATTTCTTGCTTTTAAGGCAAGCGCTAACTACTGCGCCACCGCCGCAGTGGTTGAGTGGGTAGGAAAAGAAAAGGGAGTGTACTTCAAAGCGAACGTACTTTACGGACGACCCTTTGTTACTTTATTTGTAATATATTTGTCTTGTATATTTATATATTAAAGTTTAAAAAAAAATAAATTACAAAATGTTTTTAAAATATTTGTGCATTACTGCCTATTAATAAAAAATAAAGAATCCAGAAATGAAGGGCTAACCTTAGACAATATTACTACTACTTTAATTAAATCGCCTATCAAGAAAAGTAAAGAATCCAGAAATAGAGAGATGTTTTATAAAAACATCCCTCTATTTCTGGAAAAAGGTTTTTGTATGGGGGTTGTAATTCCCCCAAACAAAAACCTTTTTCAAATATTTTGTAAAAATAAGAGAACATATTAAATCATATAAACAACAACAATATATATTTCCAAAATATGAAAAATAAGCTAAGATTTACAAATGAAAACTCTGCATAAATATGGAAAGATAGTAACCATTTACATACGAAGAATAACTGTAAACATAAGATATTCAAAATTTGTAAACATGAGATATGGAATATTTGTAAATATTAGGTACGCAATAATTCAAACAATGATTATTTAAAGAGATATATAATAAACATTTTTTTAAATTTAATTTAATAACTTTTATTAATATTTTAAGAAATGAATACAAATTTTGAATACAACTAGACAATATAAAAGACAAGAAAATAAATAAAATAATAAAAAGACAATATATAAAAGACAAGACATATACAATAATAAATAAAAGACAAGAAATATATATATATATATATATATATATATATATATATATATATATATATATATATATATATATATATATACATATATATATATATATATATATAGCATTCTATGTAATAGTAGTATTGGATTTTTAAATTAGATTAGAAAATATTAATTTATGTTTTGGCTACAACTTTCGAACATGAGGCATTATATATGAAATAATTATTCCATATGAAATTATTTTAGATTTTATTGCATAATAAATATGCTTTTAAACTAAAAATGAATAATTTATTTTTTACAAGTTTTTTGATAATTTTTTTTTCTTTTTTTATATTTTTTTTATAAAACTTTTATTATTATTGAGGATTTAATATAATTTAACTTTCTCTACGAACCAGGTTGACACACTTTTGTGAAACTTTTTTTTTGATAATATAAGTAACCTGCCCAATGTCCAAGGGTTGAGCAACCACTAGATTTCATTTTTATAACCTAATTTATTGTCGCTTTGTAATGTAAAACACGATTAAGGGGTGGGAGGTAAACATTTATATATATATATATATATATATATATATATATATATATATATATATATATATATATATATATATATATATATATATATATACATATATATATATATATATATATATATATATATATATATATATATATATATATATATATATGTATATATATTTATATATAAATATATATAAATATATATATATAACTATAAATAAATATAAATATATATATATATATATATATATATATATATATATATATATATATATATATATATATATATATATATATATATATATATATATATATATATATATATATATATATATATATATATATATATATATATGTATATATATATTCAAATACAAATTCAAATTTTTAAATTTTCAAAAACAACACAACTTTTTCTAGTCAAAAAATAAAGAGTATTCGCAAAAGAATAAACTTTCCTTTAAAATTTTGAGAACTTATTGCCCTGAATAATATGAATTGTTTTGTTGAATTATTTTAACATCAACTTCTTTATCAATTGACATATTTATTCCAAGAAATAAAATGGTTTTAATATCGGAATGATCTTTAAAATTTTCCATATACTTTTGTGCTTGAATAAGCGCTTCTTCAGCTGATTTGTTATATTTTACATTAACTATCATTGCTGCTTGAGTTTTGGGATAAAATAATAAAATATCAGATCTCAAAATGTTTTTGTGCCATACCTTAGATTCAAATAAACAGCCTCTCATTTGAATTGCAGCACAGTTGATTAAAGAGTATAAAATACTTTCATGCATACTTTCTGTTTGAATAGACTCTTTGTTGTTACTATATGTCTGAAGTTGACAAAACATTACTTCTAAAGATGCTTGAAATGAATTTATCTCTTGATTATAAAATAAACATAAAAGTTCATCCGCAACTAATCGAAAAGATTTTGCATCAACATTATAAAGATTTTCATAATGAGAAACTAAACACATTTTTAATACAGATTTTACCTCACAATTTGGTAATTTAATTACTTGAACTTCAGATTGTGCTCGAAAGTTCTTATCTGATATAGTTAAACACCCAGCAGTAAATAGAAATAAAAGGAACACATTTACTACATATGTATCCATTTTATAACTTTCATCAGCATTAACCAATTCTCGTATAACATGGAAATCATTTATATCTAATTGCAATCCATTTAAAACCATTTTAATGCTTTCTTCTTTTAGAAGTGATTCAATAATTGATTTAATCAAGTCAATTTTGAAAATATTGTTAACAAAACTAAAGTTTTCACTTCGAACCCAATAATTAGAAACTACTTTACTTTGTATAAAATTAACAATTGACCATGGGTTATACATTCTCAAGGTTATATCTGGTGGAATAATATAACCATTATACCACGTTACAGCTTCAACTCCGTCTTTTTTTGAAATTTTGAACTCTTCAAAAAGACTAGCTACATCATGTTGTGTAAAGCCATAAAATTTGGCAAATGGGTTATTTGAAAAATTATATTCAATTAAATTATCGAAGTCACTAAAAAGATTTGATTTAGCAATTCTAACTACACCTGTAATTAATCCTTTTTTCAGAAAAGGGTTTGCCTTAAATGTCCAATACATTAAATTTTTAAATAATTCTGTAGTTTTTTTTAAGTCATCTTTAGAAAATGTATCCAAAATTAACAAGTCATTAAAAGGTGCATCGTATTCATCCATCAATATAAACACTTTTTTATTAAAATGAGAGTAAAGTAATTCAGATAAAAAAAAAAAACACTCTTCAATTTCGATATCAGATACACTTTTAGTTGAAAACCTATCAAATTTATTTAAATTTTTTTGAGCTTGTATTTTTTTTGCACAACTTGATTTGATGTCATTAAAAGTGTAATAAAGGGGATTTAATAAATAATAATATTGGCTAAAAACTCTCTTTATATTCAACTGTAATCTTTTTACAACATCTCGATAACTTGTCCCTTTTACACAAGTAAAATCAATATGTATAACTGGATATTCGCCCAGATACATTTCGATAAAATTACAATGATTTGCTATAGCAAATGGCTTTTCTAGTAATTGTGATTTTTCTAGGCCTAGAAAAATTTTATAATTAAAAGTTTCGGTTTTATTTTTAAACTTATACCCATCGTCATCAACTACGATTTCCAAAAAAGTCTTTATCATGTCTAGGTTGACAGATTTACACCATTTTGTGGGGCATGTAACGAGTACAACTTGTGCTGAATTTTCAACAAACTCTTTAATAATTAGACTTTTATCAATGAATACAGTGCTTTCTTTAACCAGATTTTTAAATAAAAAAACACCAATCGCAGTACATGGTTTGCAACAATTTTTTTTTTTTAAAACAGAAGAATTACACGATGAACTACTACTACTCATCTTATCATTTGAATATTCATTAGTACTTTTAAGCATTTTTTTTATTACGGTTTAACAAGATATATATTGGTATTGTAGATATTCTAATAATTGGAAGAGTGGTTGAAATCGAAGGTCATTTATTTTTTTTATTGGCCGTGGATAGAGTAGCGGGAAAAGTTCTCTATATAAAAACGGATTTGTTTTTACACGTGATCTTTAACAACCAATAAACGCGCTTTTATAAAGTAAATCTTTCGGTACTCTATCCACTGCGCATGCGCAGAAATGTATAGTTATGAATAAAAGATTTATAAAGAAAAAAAGACCGTTTCTACTAGTCATTAACTAATTCTAATTATACTGGAATAAATTATACCGCCATTATGGAGGACATGATTCCATTGCATAAAGTTAGGTTACACAATGTTTATACTTTTGACGAATAATTAAATATTTGACCTCTGTAGGCACAAGACGAATCAAAACATATTACTACAATTTTAAACATCTTAAACACGTCTTGTGCCTCTGGAATGATGCAAAATGCATTTTTAAATTATTTGTTTTATGTGAATATTTAATTATCGGTCATGCGTGGTATAATGGTTTTATCAGTTAGCAGACGTTATCTCGTTATTTTTAGCATGAATAATTATTTATTTTGATATATTTACGTTATTCGTTTTTGTTTAATTACGGTTCAGAAAATGTTGTGAAAGAAGTAGTATTCATGTTTCTTTACAATTTTGCCATTAACTTTTGAATTGATGAACTTAAATATACATAATATATATAATATATATAATATATATATATATATATATATATATATATATATATATATATATATATATATATATATATATATATATATATATATATATATATATATATATATATATTTTTTTTTTTTTTTTTTTTTTTTCAAAAACGATTTTAAAAACAACTAAAAAATGACATTTGCAAAATTAAATCATAAGAAAAAATGTTTCTTTTTGCGGATAAATCAAATAATATTTATGAACTTGAAAAATCTTCTTACAATAAACTTTTTAGTGAAAATGTAACCAAAACTTTCAAAAAATCTGATAATTCGCAATACAATAACATTAATAATGTAGCAAAAGTAATTGCTAAAGACTTAGGTATTGACAAAAGAATGGAGTGTCTTGCAATGAATACCGCGTTTATAATGATAAAAGATCACAAAGATGATTTTGCCAACAATTCTAAATATCGATTAATTAATCCATCTAAACCAGAACTTGGAAAGGTGAGTAAAATTTTACTGGAAAACATCAACAATAAAGTGAAAAAAGCCACCCTTATAAACCAATGGCATTATACGGATGACGTAATAAGTTGGTTCCGCAATATTAAAGACAAACACAACTGTACTTTCATCCAGTTCAATATCGCAGAGTTCTATCCTTCTATCTCTAAAGAATTACTTCAAAATTCACTTATTCACGCCAAACAGTTTACAGAAATCTCAGAAAAAACATTAAATATTATAAATCACTCAAGAAAATTTTTACTGTTTACTGAATACAATAGTATCTGGGTCAAAAAACATGGAGATCCTAATTTTGACGTCACTATGGGAAGTTATGATGGGGCTGAAGTATGTGAATAAGTTAGCCTTTTTATTCTTCATACTCTAAGTCAAAACTATGGGTTGCAAAACGTTGGATTATATAGAGATGAAGGCCTTTGCTGTTTTCATGGGATTGGGCCACAATCCAAGAGAATCAAGAAAAACATCGTTTATCTTTTTAAAGAGAAATTTAATCTAAAACTTACAGTAAAAACCAACTTAAAAATTGTAAACTTTCTCGATGTTACCTCCAACCTGAAGAAAATACTTTCCAGCCATACAGAAATCCAGGTGACCACCCATTATACATTAACGCAAATTCTAACCACCCCCTAGTATTATTAAATCCATACTATCTGTGAGATCTAACCGTATTAGCAATATTTAATCTAGCATGGAAGTTTTTGATATAGCATCACCATTTTATAACAATGCGTTAGCAGCAAGTGGGTATAATGAAAAGATTACTTTCCAAAAAAACCTTTCCTCATCAAAACCAAAATCAAGATCACAAAACATTATTTGGTTTAACCCTCCGTTTTCACAAAATATAAAAACCAACATCGCAAAAAATTTCCTAAATCTAATTGAAAAGCATTTTCCAAAAACACATAAGTTTCAAAAAAAATTTTAATAAGAATAATTTAAAAGTTAGTTATAGCTGTCTTCATAACATCACCAATATTATTAATTGACACAATAAAAAAATATTATTTAATGTTTCCAACACAATTGTTCCAACATGTGACTGCCGGCAACCTTCTCAATGTCCTTTGCAAGGTATGTGTCTCAGTAAAAATATAATCTACGTCTACAATGTAAAAACATTACCGCAGGATAGTGGTTCTAATTATATTGGCCTAACGGAACACACCTTTAAAAATCGCTGGTACAAACGTAAAAACTCCTTTCAATAAGAAAGTAAACCTAACACCACAGAACTTTCTAAATACATCTGGGAAATAAAAAAAATGGATTTTCAAATCCTATTCTTTCGTGGAAAGTTATTGATAGGGCGGAACCATTTAAACCTGGAGGAAAGTTATGTAACGTTTGCTTATCCGAAAAATACTACATTATTACGTCATCTTTGAAACTACTGAATAAACGAAATAAACTAATATCAAAATGTCGCCACGAAAACAAATTTGTTATTTGCATTTTTAACGTTATCTAAGCTAACACTGTATTGTATTTTTGTATATAATCTTTTGTTGTTGTTATCGTTGTTTTTAACGTCTGATGATCGCATAAAGCATGAAACTCTGAGTTATGTTTCAAATCTAATTGTATTTATTTTATTATTAATTTAATATATATATATATATATATATATATATATATATATATATATATATATATATATATATATATATATATATATATATATATATATATATATATATATAAAATTACAAAAATAACTATATATTATAATAATAAGTGTTGAATTATATATACAGAAAGTGCCACAATCTTAGTATTTCATTTTGCATAGCAAAAGTAATTTTTAAAATCTTAATTTTATTTAAGCTTGCAAAATATATAAAATGTGAAAAAATTAGTTCAAAAGATAAAAACGTTTACAATATAATTATTTCAACATAACTGCAACAACAATATTTCTGAAACCAACATGTATGCAACTCAATGTATGTTAATAATTCCTTTATGCCAAATAATGTTTTATAAAAGTGTGTGGCTATGAAAATAGCCGTGTTTTTTTTTTACCAGTGGCAAAAAAAGCTGACTTTTTTTGTTGACTGTTCTTTTTTAGTATTTTGTATTTTTTTAGATTTTTTTTGAAAGAAAAAATTTTTTTATATATTTTATATTTATCTTAATTTTATTTGAAAGTTAATCTACGATTAATAGTGGCAAACTTGTCAATGACTTTTTTGATATCTATAATTACTTCTGTATGAATATTCATCAATGCTAAACCATTTAGGCGGTCCTGAACCATGGTGCTTCGCATATAATTTTTTAGGCGCCGAAGTGAAGAAAATGTCCGCTCACAATCACATGAAGTTAATGGGAAGGTAGCAAGTAACTTTAGACAAACTTTTATGTTTTCAAAATCAGGAAAATTTATCGCTTTTAACGTCTCAGAAATATTAGAAGGGGCATCTCCTTCAAAATTCAACCAGAAGACTTCCCATAAATCAAGCTCACCAGACAAAGCAAGCGGATTCGGTAAATCTGTTGCGTAAAAGTCACTGAAAGATATGACGGAGTTTTTCTAGCTGGTGTCACGAGAACATTGCACACTGAAATCATTTTTGTAGGAACTAGCACAAGCGTATTATATATCATTTTAAGGTAGTATCATCAAACCTTGCATCTAGTTCAACACTTAGATGGTCTATCAAAGGAATCGTGATAACTAGCTTAAAATAATCAGAAATAGATTCAGAACGAGTATTATCTCTGTTTTCGGAAATAAATAAAGTCCTTGGCTTTGCTTCAGCTACATTAATATTTTGTGAAATTTTTAAAGCCTGCTCATAACACATTTTATGGTGTTAATCAACCGTATTTCTAAGTGAAATTACAACGTCTTTTAACTCCTGGATAAGATTCAAACCATCATAAAAATATCATTACTCTTTGACTGCAACATTTGCGTTATGGGAAGAGTTAAGTCAAACACATTCCTTGTTATGCACATAGCAACAATAAAATCGAAACCTGTAATTAGTTTCAGAAGGGATAATGCACTAGAAGCTGTTGATTGATTAAAATTCTTGCTGGCATTTAAAGACATTTCTTCAAGACAAGAGACCAAAGGAATTAAAAGTTCTTGAAAAGTATCTAAACCATTTACTTTTTCCACCTAACGTGTTCTGCAAACATCTTTTAACTTTTTTTTAACAGCTAATGGAACAGTACTTTCAATATGCTCCTCTAACTTTTGTTGTCTGGTAGGTGAAAGATTGAAAAAATATGATACCTCTTTAACACATGCCAGAAGATTTTTGACATATTGCACGTTGCACGAGCCACAAATAACTAAATTAAGCCTATGGCTATAGCAATGAACAAATGTAGCTTTTTTATTTAGATTTAAAATACGAGAGGATAATCCTTTGGTGTGACCAGACATTGCTCCAGCACCATCATATGACTGTCCTCTGCAATTCATGATATCTAAAGAAAAATCTGAAATATTTTTTAACATAATATCAAATAACCCTTGACCAGTAACACCATTTGTGCAATCTAAAAAACTAATAAACTCTTTTCTTATATTAAACTTCGAATCAACAAACCGTATAACTAATGATAGCTGTTCTTTGTTCGAACTGTCAGATGCTTCATCAGCAATAATAGAAAAATATTTAGAATTTTTAATTTCACTTATTATTGTGTCAGTAATAACTTCTCCACAACACCTTATTAACTGATTTTGTGATGCCTTGTAAGAAGCATTTTGTTGATGATATTTAAGATAATCTTCAAAAATTTTATCACCAGCTTTAACACAAAAATGTAACAATTCAATAAATTTTCCTACAGAATGATTAAAAGACTCACCATTTTCAGGATGAAACTCTGAATCATCTCTATGGCCTCGTAAAGGAAGACCAAGACGTTCACAGAGAATAATTGTTTCAATAACTGGTTGTAATAACTGTCGGTTTTTAGAAACCTGTGATTGAACTATTTTTTGAGATGTAATATCTATTGATTATGTTTTACAAGACCAAATGTTTTACAAGGTACAAAAATATCTTTAACTAAATGTTGAAGTTCAGAATTACTCAAGGTTTTTGCAATATTTGAATAACTAGTATAGTTAGAAACCAAATAACCAATATCATAATTATTAGATGGTAAAGAAAATGATTCACAACATGTAATTTTACTAAATTTGATAACGATAATGGCGGTTGGCTAGAGACTTCCATTGGTTGACTTTTTAAATTATCCAACAAATGGTTATTATCTTGATGTTTTGTCTCGAAATAAAATTTTATTTTAGTCTGCGACATTTTGCAGCTTTTGTTTAAATTTTTTCGTTTTAAGTTTTCTTTCATTATCACAGAGGTATAATGGTTGTGTTGAAAAGGAGCAGAAAAATCATTCAATACACCTTCATAACAAAAAAGGAGATGTAAAGACTCAATAGTGTTTAGGGAGGTTATACGAGGTAAAATAGTAGAGCTGAATAAAGTTTTATACTTCTGTAGACCAAAATCTGAATACAAACACTCAATTTTCTTGTTGCAAACACTTGATAATGCAAGAATACGAAGGAAAGAAGACCAGTTTTCATTGTTAAAATTATTAATAGCTTCTTCTTGAACTAAATATTTACTTTTTTCTCCTGAATCCAAAGAATTTAGTGATACTGATAAAGGAAGAAAGTTATCATAGCATAGAAAAGAGCTAGTATTGCTAATAAAAGCATAATGAAAAGATGGATGGTTTGAATAAAATTCAGCATTTAAGAATAGTTTGATTGAGGATTGTAATCTTAAATCATTAACTATACTGTTATTTCCAGCAAGAAATAAGGAGATAGAACTGTATAGACAGTTTCCAGTTGATTGAGACCTGAAATATACATAAAATATAATAATTAATGAACTTATATAAAAAATTTATAAGTATTTTTAACTAGCTAATAGTCGATATAACATTACAATTAACCAAAAAGTTATTTAAAAAATCCTAGAATTTGAACAAATGCCTTTACCTTAAAACAACAAAGTTGTCATTATGTTTTTCTTTAAAACTCTTTGGCAGATAGATTTCAAAATTTTTTTATTTATAAATACAATAATTAAATATAAATAAACAAACAAAGTTATGATTCACATTAATGTAAAACAAAATTAGATGTCAGACAGCTTTTCACAGTAGTGTATATATTTATCATAGAGTGTTTTAAACAAATTTAAGTTTTTCGCTTTCACAACTTTTTGTTATAAATGGTTCTTTTAATGACTATTCTATTTATAAAAAAAATACTTTGACTATTTTATTTTTTTGGATTTAAATCATTAACTTGGATGTAATAAATTGGTAATAAAGTAAATAATAATTTATTACATCCAATTCATTGCCTCTTAATCTTCTGGTTCTAATGTGGAGAGAAAGGCATATCATATAGTTTTTATATGATAAACTTTTTAAATTATAAACACGAGTTGCTCTATTTTGGACTTGTTCAATCATAATAACATGTTTCCATATATGTGAATTCCTTAATGGGGTTCATTATTCAAGGTGATATCTAACTAATGATGTTAATCTTATTTTTTTTTTCATCTAAATATTTGAAGAAGTGTTTGATACGGCCTAATGTCAAATTTTCAAAGAATTTTTTTTTAAATCTATAATATCATTTTTAAAACGCTTCCATTAAAAATTATAAAGAATTGCCAATAATTATGTTATTGTGCTGATTTTTGTTTTACTAAAATCAATGTAGTTAGGAATATCCAACATACTAAAACTTTTAGTATGTTGGATATTCCTAACTACATTGATAATAAGTCTAATTCATAGATTTGGATTTTAATTATTACCCAGCAGGCACAAGCCGTATAAAAGACGTATTTTTTCTGTCTAAAACGCATCTCGTCTAGCGCAGATGTAAAATAAACGCATTTTAAACTTCTTTCCAAGTTGGTATATTATCCCGTTTTTACGTTACGTTTAAAATAGATTATTTTTTTGGTTGAACTAGACAAGACATTTTAATGACTGAAAAAATATGTCTTTATTTAGTCATTAAAAGACTCAAAAAAGAGGTCTTTTTAAAGACCTTAAATCGAAAGTAATTGAAAATAAGTACTTTAGATTTATAGTAAATACTTTCGCTAGACGCCATTTTTTTAAACATAGAGTTAATCTACTATTCTAAAGTTTATTAAGCTAAGACTACTAAGTATAATATAGTAATCATAGTTCAGCTATAATATATAGTTATAATTATATACTAAAGTATACTGTAGTATTAACAGTGCCGGATTGTTATAGTAACATATTTTTTATAGGAATTTTTATATTAGGAATAAGTTACGTTGAATACGTTACTTTTTTTTTTTTTTTAAACATCTTCACTCCCAACAAGGCTGCAAGCAACCACTCCTAGAGTTGGGAGTTACTAGAAGAGAAAAGATAAAGATTATAAAGCAAGATAACGGTTAACAGACGACTTAAAAGATTGCAAATTATATGAATCAGGAAAACAAGTTGAAGGGAGCAAATTCCAAAGAACAGATGTTCGAGGAAAAAAACTGGACGAATAAAAACTTTTGGAGCATTTAGGAACAGTCACAGTAAAAGGATGAGACTTAATTGAGTGACGAGTAACACGAGAATGAATTTTAGTAGATGGCACAAGAGACGCTAGCTCCTTAGAGCAGCGCCCATTATAGTATTTATAAAAAAGAGAAAGGGAAGCAACATTACGACGATGTGACAATGGTTGAAGGTTGGCTGCAACAGCAGGTCCAACTATGTTTACAATGCGTTTTTGCACCTTATCTAAAAGAGAAAGGGCATCATTTGAAGATCCGCTCCAGATATGGCAACAATATTCCATACAAGGTCGGATTTGAGATTTATAAAGATAAAGAATAGAATCCCGAATAAGAAAATGACGAGCACGATAAAGAGAGGCAACCTTAGCAGATGCTAATTTTGCAATCGATTTGATATATGGTTTCCAAGAAAGATCGGAAGTAAGAGTTAATCCTAGAAGATGAAGGGTAGATGACTCATCGAGTACATTACCATTTATAAATATAGGAAGATCTAGACTGTTGCGATAACGATTGGCGGAGAAAAATTGAGTTTTATCTGAATTGAAGTTCACCAGCCACTGAGAGCCCCATGCTGTAGCAGAAGTAAGATCTTTTTCAAGCTCAAATGCCTGCTCCAAGTGATCAGAGAGTGTTGGCTTCTTATCAAGACAAGAAAAAATAGTAGTATCATCAGAGAACAATTCCACCTTAGATGTGAGATTTTCTGTGAGATTGTTAATATAAATTAAAAAAAGAATAGGGCCAAGGATAGAACCTTGAGAAACCCCTAAAGTTACATGAAACGAAGAAGAGTGCTTTCCATCAAGGACAACTTTAATACTACGATTGGTAAGGAAAGATTCAATAACCTTAAAGATGTTACCTGATACACCAAAAGAAGATAGCTTATGGAGAAGACCAGCATGTCAAACTTAATCAAAAGCTTTAGAAATGTCGAGAGCAATAGCCATAATCTCTCCACATCTATTTAATGTACGATAAAACCTATCAGTTATTACCGTTAATAAGTCAGCAGTAGAACGAGATGATCGAAACCCATATTGATGGTCAGAAAGTAGATTATTAGATTCAAGATGAGAGATTAAGTGTTTATTGATTAAAGACTCAAAAACCTTGCTTATTATAGGAAGAAGACTAATGGGACGGTAGCTAGACGAGTCAGATCACTCTCCAGAATTTTTGAAAATAGGGATAACAGAAGCTGCTTTCCAGCAGGCTGGAAAACAAGACTCTGATAAGCATTGTTGAATAGTTTTGAAAGAATAGACGACAGCTCGGGAGAACACTTCTGCAAGACTATAACAGGTATGTTGTCTGGACCACAAGCTGTAGAAGAGTCTAAGCAGGATATCACTTTGGATACAGGAGCAGGAGTTATACGAATGTCAAGCAATGGATCAACCTTTGTCGGCTATATCAGGTAGGATGTGATTAGTGGAATCAAGAGATGAGATTGATGAAAAGTTCTTAGCAAACAATTCAGCTTTGTCTTTTGGTGAAGTAACAATTTCTGAACTGTGTAAAAGTAGAGGAATAACAGATTTACCCTTATTATTGACACTGTTAAATATTTTCCAGAAGTCTCGAGAGCCTAACTTTTAAGATGAAATACGAGATTTTATGACCTGAGAAAAGCGGGTATTGGCATTAAACAAAATCTTTTTACAACGGTTTCTAGCAATAGTGAACAGACTTCTGTTTTCTGGAGAATTGTTTTGGCAATAGATATGAAAGTAATGGTTGCGATTGGAGATTGCAGCAGCACAATGAGAGGAAAACCATGGAGAAGAATGGGGCTTGACTTGGAATCGTCGAGAGGGAATAAAAGATTACATGCCAGCCTGAATCCAAGAAGTTACATAAGAAGCAAATTTATCAGCAGAAAGACGAACAATTTCTACCCAAGGGCCATCACACAGAAAATCACGGAAAGATTCCCAGTCAGCTTTAAGCTAGTTGTACAAAGTTTGATGATAGGGGGATTCTGATGATAAAGAAAAATAAGATAATAGTTTTAGAGAGATCAAACCATGGTCAGAAGCACCTAAGGGTGAATGTGGAGAAACTGAGCACTGACTAGGATTAGAAACAAAACATAAGTCAAGTAGAGAAGGTAAATGATTCAAATTGTCTGGAAAGCGAGTTGGAAAGTTGATTATTTGTGTTAGAGATTGAGAAACACAAAAGTTGTGAGCCATAACGCCTGCAGAGTCACTTACACTTGAACCAAGCCATTCGGTGTGATGAGCATTAAAGTCACCAACAACAACAATATTGGCTGAAGGATAAAGAGAGAGGGCTTGATCAATTTGATCAGAAACTATATCGAAAAGAGTGCAGTCTTGAGATGAAGGAGAGCGATATAAGACAAAGAGAAAGGTGATAGAGTGAAGTGGTGCTAAACGAAAGCACATAAAAGAATAGTCTGAGTATTCGAACCTAGTTTCCCGACAAATGGGTGAGTTCTTACGAATGTAAATGCCCAGGCCAAGCATGTGACTATTGGAGTCTTTACGAATTAAAGGAAGATAACCATCAACACTAAGATCATGAGATGAGACAGTTGAACTCAAATTAGTCTCACAAAGAGCAAGTAGGTCTGGGGAACTTTGCAGGAGATAAGACTCAACAGAAGAAAAGTTACTTCGAAGACCACGAATATTAGTGAATGATAGATTTAGAGAACTTGGTGATGACGATGGATTGCTTAAGGAACTTGACTCAAAGCACAGATAGTACTCAGTACACTATTTAATAGTCCAAGCAAGTGCCTCATTACTACTAATAAACCCTAAGCCGTAACAAAGGGCTCTAAATGTGGCCTCGACAATGCACACCAAAAGTACAAACAGGGACACCATCCATGCGCAACATGGAACTGTTAATACTCTGATATTTTACAGCTGTTGATGGAATCAGCCTCTCTAAGAGCTACCATAGAGTTCGGGAAACCTGACTACCTGCCGGCCTCATAACCATATAACTGAGTTTTAGAGCTGTACCCTCATTAGGAGATAATAGTATGAGTTGCCTAGTCTTAAAAACAGAGACACAAGCAAAACCCATGCAGTGATTCAAGACGAGCCAGCATTCAACAACCTAAACTGGAAACAATATATTGTAAATACATCTACGCCAGCCTAATAGATGAAGAAGGGGTGCGAAGCTGGTTAACAGATAGAATCTGTTTACCCCTTAAGTCTTTGCCTAGGAGGCCTTCTACAAGACAGTAGCTGGATGCATTTAACATCTGCCCAAGATGAGTATTTTTTATCGAGACACCATCTCTAGCCTTTACTCAACCAAGAGCCCCAAGGCAGGGGTTGTTTTAAGTCAGAGTTGGCATCTCCTAGCCTTTGCCTAAAAAAGCATATCCCACAAGGCAGCAGGACATGAAACAGGTTGCACTGGGTTACATGTTACCAGTAGCAGGATAACCTGACCTGACATTAAATACTTTATATACCTTTTTATTTTATGTTCTTATTTACTATTTTATTATTACTAAAACTAAAACACATAAAAATAAAATAAAAAAATTACAAATTTACACTACTTTTAACACCACTTTGAAACTTGTAAGCTCAACAGTTTTAAAAATAATATTATCTTTATATAAAATTTGCAGACTCTTTATAATTAGGTATTAATTTTAAAGTGAGATAAAAATCCTTAGTTATTGTAATAATTGTAGCATAATAAGGATGTAATAATATTTCATCCTAAAGGTATATAAAGTAACGTATTCAATTTGTAAAGAATTAAAATGAGATAAATCTTTACAAACTGAATATTGAAAAAAGATTTTTCCTAGAATAAAAAATGTTTTGAATAATTGTAAAAAAATTCTGACCAAAAATCTTTTATATATGTTAATTACAGGTGAATTGAGAATATAATTGTATTTAAAAACCTTTTATATATGTTAATTACAGGTGAATTGAGAATATATATTATATCCTCACTTTTTTGACTCTTTTATTTGTGTTTTTTTTTTTAATGAACATGAAACATTGGTAAAATTGTAATGTTTCAAAACAAATGGAACTTTTATCTTAAAACAGTTTATAAGTAAAATAGCACTGTAATTAAACTTTATTTTCAAAATATTTTAATGATTTTTGTATACAAATATTTTTTTTGTTTGTAATAAGTGTTTTATGTTATATTAACTAACTGCAGTCTTGATTTGCAGAAGTTTGTAATAATATAGTAGCTTAGAAGTGGCGAGATGACTCGTAGTAAATATATTAGTGTTTTTAAATTAAAAATAATTGAAGATTATAATAATGAAACTACACAAAATGATTTATGTAAAAAGTATAAAATATCAAAAGCAGATTAATTAATAAAAATAAAACGAAAAGAACTGTTGAAACTGAGCATTTAGGTGCACAACCAAAAAAAAGTACTCTACATACTGATCGTAAAATTATAGGTATGTAAAGAAAAACCCCATTTGCTAGTGCAAGAGATACAATTGATAAATTTCATCTAAATATTTCAGAAAGTACTGTATGAAGAAGTATGGATAAAGCAGGATTGTATAGTTATTGTGCAGCAAAAAAACCATTTATATCTGAAAAAAACCGAAAAGCACGTTTAGAGTTTGCAAAGGCTCACAAAAGTTTGACAAAAGAACAGTGGAGAAAAATATTATGGTCAGATGAGTCTAAGTTTAACATAAATGGTTCAGATGGTAAACGAAATGTTCAAAGGCCTGTTGGTAAATGATTAAAAAAAATGTAGACTATAGAAACCTTAAAACATGGAGGTGGCAATGATGGTTTAGGGGTGTTTTTCAAGATTTTCTGGATTGGGACCACTATGTTGCGTTGAAGGAATAATGGATAAACACATTTATAACAAAATTCTGGAGTATCACATGTTACCTTTTGCAGAAGAAAGCATGCCTCTGAAGTGGACATTCCAACAGAATAACAATCCAAAACACAAATCAAAAGTAGTTAAAGAATGGCTCAAAACAAATAAAGTTGATGTAATGCAATGGCATGCGCAGTCCCCTGACCTAAATCCTATTGAGAATTTATGGAAACAGCTTGATGACAAAGTACGTTTGCGTGACAAGTTTCGAAATGCAGAAGAATTATAACAAGGACTTCATAGTGCCTGGTCACAGATAAAACAAGAACAAATTGACAAACTTATAGACTCTATGCCTCATAGATGTATTGATGTTATTAAAAACAATGGCTATGCCATCAATTATTGATTTTATATGCTTTTGATATTGAATTATTAAATAAATTTTTGTTCCTTTGAAGTATTTTTTGATATTTTCATTTGATTAATATGAGGTATTGTTAAAAGTTCCTTTAGTTTTGGAGTTTGAAATAATAACTTTTTTTTATTTTCTCCAAGGCTTTATTTGTATTCAGATGTTTTAATATATTTAACTTACATAAAATAGTTAATTAGACTATATTTTATTTAAATCAATAGTTTTTTGTATTAAAACTAAAATGGTAATAGGCTTAATATTGTGTTTTTATAAATTTCTACATGTGTTACCTTAGTTATGGAGGACAGTGTATATATATATATATATATATATATATATATATATATATATATATATATATATATATATATATATATATATATATATATATATATATATACACTGTATATATATACACTGTATATATATACACGTGTATATATGTGTGTATACAGTTTATCAATAATAATGTTGTAAGCACTCGTTATCTGAAAAGAGTTAGATCAATAGATCTATGAAGATGTTATCTTCAGAACTTGGAGAAACCATGAAAAAGGTACCATTTATTGGCCTGGTGAAAGAAAGGCATTGGAAGGCAATTTGGAGATAAAAATGTGGAAAGACTTTACACTGATCAAGTTTATAATTGAAAGTGGTAATATTTTTAGTTTTTTGTTTGTTTAGACATTTGAAAGGTGATTATTATATATAAGGAGCCCATCTGCAAAACGCGCTCAAAATAAAATTTTGGAGTTAACTCTGTTTTTACATTCTATATTCCAAAATCTACCATCTATTTAAATATAAGAGCTATCATGCGACTCCTAGTCATAAAAATAGAGAAGAATTCTGTTGGTGCGCAATCAAATCTAGTTCAATTTTATAGATTTCTCAATATCAATTTACTCAGACTTTTTGCAAAAGGGCTCCTAATACAATGAAATTATATTATCTTTTTGTTAATTATACGATGAGCAATTTTGTAGAGATTATGCATTTTCATCAGAAAATAAAAGTGAAAAAAAAAAAGTAAAGATGAGTGACCAACTGAAAATTTTGTAACTTGTTAATTATAGTATAGTGCTATACTTTTAATACTATATATAAATTTAATCTATGAGAGATATATAAAACATATAAATAATATTTTTTATCGATAATCTATCAAATAAATTGATCGACTTTGCAGTTGCCCAAAATTTGCTGGTTCTTCCTTCACCACTCAGAATTATAAGAGATTAGGATGTTGTAAAACAAATAATATCAAATGAAGTTCCATTTTTAATTTTAAATGGTATGTTTGATTAAAGATTTTATTTTATAGGCATTTATTCATCGAGCTTAGCATCTTATCATGTAGCTCCTCCAACTAAAAAATTAACTTGTTCTTGTCAATCAAAGACTTTACTAGACTTGTTTAGAATACCATCTTCTGAATCAGGTACAGTTCATTGTAATTCTCATTGAAATTAAATTAAAAGTAATAGGAAATAATGAGATGAATTAGAAATTAAAATGAATATTTCAATTTTAAGTTAAGCTAAAATGAATTTAATGAAGTATTACTAAATTCAAGTTGGTTATGTAAGTGATTTTATAATATTATTAAGGGTTTCATAGTCAAAGTCAAGGGTTCAAAAGTAAAACTATTAATTGGCGGAAAGATTAAAATATGGATAATATAGCATCTGAGCGATGTAAAGTTTCTAATGATGCTATGAGTCTGGAATCAGATTTGAATCAGGTGAGAGTTCTGCACTTCATTTATCAGAAGAATGTCTTATACCATTAGCTAGTATGTTTTATAACTTTTATCAATACATTTGAGATTATTTTATATCTAAATATATTGTGTTAAATTATATTTTGTCATGAACTTTATTTTAGAATATCAAAAAAAAAACCCTTTCATTATTAATTGAGATGAGAGAAAATGCTTTGAAAATTTTTAAGGCAGTACAGAATTTTTATATCAATAGTTCACACTTTTATTTCGTATTTGTAAAATAATGGTGGAGATTATTTAACCCTTTTTTGATCTCATTGCATTATTTATGCATTTAAACTGGGTTAATTTTGAAAGACCATACACGCAACATAACAAAGTAAATATATAATTTTTTTTTATATTGTTATATTTTAATCTTAAAACAATTTTAAAGTTTTTAGATGCATTAATTTAGATATAAAATTTACTGAATTTGATTTAAATATTCTTTTTTTTTATTATTAATTGGTTATTTATTTTTTTTTGTTAATTGTTTGATGATTTTTTCATATCATTTCATTTTTCAGATTATTCAGTGTTGAGCTACGATCAAAAAAAAATATAAAGGTAAAAAAACGCAAAGGTTCCTCGACAACAAAGATTGCATTTGATAAATTTGAGTATAGTAGTGTAATTTATGGTAAGATCAGTTATACTTATTTGTACTTATTGTTTTATATTATATTTACACATATATAATGTATTGGTGTTATTAAAATTATAGATGTAGTTATGGTCAAATGGAACAATCCTGATCAATGCTCGGTCCAAAAAATTATAGACTATAAAAATTATTATACCTGCAGAGTTAACACTTTCACCAAAATAGCATTAACTTATTGTATTTTTATTTATATATATATGTATATTGTTTTAACAGAAATATCAACTCAAACTAAAAGTTTAAATGTCATTTTTTATGGTTTGAATTTCTTTAAAAGGCGCATTGTTACTTAGCTTTAAAAAACATCTTCAAAACACGTTTTTTTAGATTTGCGTTCTAAACTAAAAAAAGACGCATTTTATGCATTTAGCTTCAACGTATAAAAAACATTTTAAAAGCGTATTTTTATTAGGGATAAATTACGTATTTTCAATACGCATAAATGACGGCTTTTTAACACGTAGTTTGAGATTTGCAATTTATACTATAAAAAGACGTTATTCATACGATTTTAATATGCGTATTTATAACGTTTAAAAAACGTAGTTTTGCCGGCTGGGTAGGTTTAATAGTATTGATGTTTCGTTTTTAAAGTTTGTTGGTGATAATTTATTTGTCACATAAATATAGCTAATATTAATGAAGCTATGGCAATAAACATAATGTTGACACAAAAACTAAAAATCTCAAGTTAAATGGTTCTTCTAAATCTGGTAAGTTTACACTTAATCAATTAAGTTATCAATATTTCTGCTTTTAGTATATAAGTTAAAGAAAAGTTTTTTGCCCTTTACTTTTACTAAGGATTAGATTTACTGAGTTTTTAAAATAAATAAAATAGTTTCTGTGTATAAAAAATATTTGGATTGATAGAGAAGCATTTTAATTATGTAACAAATGTAAAATGAAAATTGACACAATTTTAATTATGTAACAAATGTAAAATGAAAATTGACACAAAAATAAAACTGCACATTATTTAATACATTAAAGTTTTTTTTTTAAATAGTTTTTTTAATTAGTTATTTTTTAAATAGTTTTTACTTTGTTATATGTTTGAGTATTTATATTCTATTTATAACAAATTAAAGATTAAAGGTAGTCAACTGATTATAATACAATCAGTTGACTACCTTTAATCTTGGATTTTTTCAAGATATTTAAGTTTGCATAATTGCCTTATTTATTCAAATTTAATGAACTTTTTTCTTAATGTTATTCATATGTCTTTCAACATTTTTAGTGCTCCCAACACCTTATGCCTACCAGACACAGGTAGTGAATTAAATCCATTTTTTTATTCTCTGCACCCTTGCTGACAAGTATGTGTTGCAGTTAGATAAACATATTTCATCAGGGTATTGCCAATAATGAAGAAGATATTTCAGTTTCAATTTAAATATTTTAAATATTAAATGCTAAATGTTCAATCTTAAAAATGTAATAGTATAATGATATAATTTTTCGAAATGTATAAGATGCTTTAACTTGTAATCATACTGTGGCATCAATTTAAAGTCATCTATTTATAATATAATGTTAAATTAATTTATCACAGCATGTTATATACTTTATTTAGAATCTGTTATGAAGTAAATTAAATATTCAATCATAAATCTCAAGACATGAAATTGGGAATGGAGTTTTGGTCCATAATAATCAAAGTACCACATGTTTTAATAATTATATTTGTAAGTATCTTACACTTGGTTATAATTGTAAAATTTCATTGTGATATTAATTACATTTTAGTTCACAAAGTTATAAAAAATATCCATAACTCTTATTCTAGGTAACTATGATTTGATGTCATGTTAATGGATTCAACTTTTTCATCACTGATAAAAATAAATGTCATTGTAACATGATAGCCATGTTGTATATATGTTGTGACCATATTTTGTAAATATGTTGTTATTATGTTGTATAAGTATATATGTAATAAATTACTAAGTTGTGCATATGTTTATTTTTATTCTATTAAAGTTAAAATGCAAAAACGAATCATGTTGGCGGTTGGATATGAATCGCTGAAAAGCACCATTGTCGAAAAAGATATGAATCAAATCATTGTATAATAATTGTTTTTTGTCGCGTAAAAATATTTTGAAACTCAATTCAGTTTTTTAAATTTATTCATAAAAATTAAAATTGTCAATAACCATGTGTCTAATACATTTTATTGTATTTAAATTAATAAAAAATAAGCCATTTTTTAACCGAAAAATTACAGCTAATTCTGCTAAAAACAACTTCAAATAATTAAGAAAACGGGATCTAAAAGGAAATTATATGGGCTTCAAATAGGATTGCCCAATGGAAACCCATAACAATATACTCGTCCAAGTTAATAACCAATGACAAAATCCCGATGGTACAGGGTAGTAATGGCTAACCGTTGTTCTGCCAGTTCTTGTCCTGCTGTGGCTAACCGCTGTTTTGCCAGCACTAACTAGCCACGGCCGGATCATGAGAAATCCTTCGAGCAAAACGGAGCTTCGCCAACGTCGGCAGCCGCAGCCGGTCCAGCGCGGAAGCCTGCACAGGACCAGTGCTGGACTATTATATCCTTGCTGTCTCGGAAGTTTGATATGGATTGGTGGTAGAAGGACCTTTTTATGATCAACCAAAGATTCAAAGTGCACGTTTTTCTATCCGAACTTCAATGTTCTTTTCGGCTACACTTTCTAGTTCCAGTTTTTAGTTTTTTCACGACTACCCTATTCACAAAGAAAACAGGGTAATTTTGTGTAACCACCTTGCTGTCCAGGTATCATAGAAACTACTTTAAGATCCCCACAAAATATCTACTTGAATTCTTTGTACTTTAATTTGTCCAAGATCAATGCCAAGTTACAATAAGTTTCCTTCAAATGCATTGAGTGACCAACGGGTACTGATGTGTACTTATTCTCGTTGTGAAGTAAAACAGCTTTTATACTTCTTTTTAAAGAATCAGTAAACAGTCTCCAATTTTCAGTTATACGTTGAACTTTGAACATGGACATTAACCCATTGATATTTGAACAATAGACCAGCTCAACATATTGAGAAAAATAAGGCTCAAAATATTTTTCTCTATTTCTATACCAAGCAAAAGAAGTTCCAGATCTCAATAAATTTTTCTCTTGCAGTCTAACTCAGTAGATTGTTTTGAGAGTCCTAAATCTCGGATCAGGTCATATAATTATAATTACAAACAATTCCTATAAGAAAAGCAAACGATGATCTTGTCGATAAATCGCGAAGATATAATTATTTTGTTCTATCTCCACTTTTTATGACATTTGAATTATTAATTACGTTATGTACCTTAAAATAATATTTTTATACTATATTGAAATCTAAGTTATAATCAAAAATGTTACGGAGAAAACATAATTAATATAAATCTTTTTATATGACGTCTCCATGGAACTGCCTAAAAAGCCGAATTCTATAACGCCGAAAAGCCGAAATGCCGAAAAAAAAAGCGTATTAGTAGATCTTCGGTAACCGTAAAAAAAGACAACAAAAGCTAAGTTTCCCCCGGATTTTTGCAAATGCGGGACAGAAGAAAAAGCCAAACTTGCTTCTGTCCTTTTTAACTTTTGCGAATAATAACGGAAAGAGACGAAATTAAAGTTAATGTTTATAAAATTATTTTTAAATTTGTTTGCTAATTTCATATTTAATAGTAGTATCGAGAGGATTTGCATAAAAATTGTTAACTAATTAAATTTATAAAATTTTTAATGGAATTATTGATAACGACTTTGGTGAACCATCAACCAAACGAATTTCTAGATAAATAATTACAAGAAAGCTGTGTTAAGAAAAAAAACCTTTGTTGCTGTGTAAGAGAACCAACCGGTACACTACAACAATTTTAAGCAAACCTTGTCTACAAGCAGAGAGCATATCTTGTGATAGAGAGCATCTCTTGTGATATCAATTCTTGTTACTCGAAAATATTCTATGCGGGCCTCAAACTCATCCTTGCACACTGAGCAACATTGACGCTAGATATCTTTGAAGGTCCCCACTAATAACTAGCATCTTTCGCAAATATTTTTAAAACTATTGTGGGCGATGTTAAACAGATCAAAACATTTTGAAATATTGCAAATGACAGAACAAAATGTAGCATTTAGCTTTTTTGGTCTCAGTTCAAGACTTTTGAAAGAGTTTTTATATATCCTGGTTTTGAATCAAATCAATTATTTAATTATACAGAAAAAAGTAATATTTACGTTTTAAAGTACGCTGGAATTAATTAATGAATCATCTTAGCAGTACTTATTCAAAAATAATTAATCAAAGGATTAGTCACCTTGAGTATGCTCAAAGACTTTAGAAATGCAAAACTGACAGCAAACATTTGTAGAAAATTAAGGTGGCTTTTTGTTAGAATTCATTTGTGTTAGAATCTAATGAAAAAAATGTTTTTCTATTGGTAAGGTATCAAATAAAAAATTTTGAGTGCAGTAAAAAAGAATGTATTTGGAATGCTTTTATTTTTTTAAAATGAGCAGTGGCGGTTAAAGTCAACTGAGAGACCTAAACAGTAAACGTAGCTGCGCCACGTTCAAAATTTTGGCAACCTTTCCTTCTAAGTTGCCAGTGACTTAAAAGTTTTCTTTAGTTATTATTACTTAGTTAAGTTTCTCCAAAAAGCCGTAGAGTTCTTATCACAGAACACAGCAGAGGAGCATTTATCTAAAGTTTTCTGTCCTTTTAATGACGGTTATTGGGCTAGAGCCGGAATGAAATCTCCTCGTTCTGACTTATAATTCTTACCACTGCGTCACGGCTTCTCTTAATTAAAAGCCGTTAAATAAAAATTTATTTTCATTTTATCTAAAAATGATAACAAATGTTATTATTTTTAGATAATATACTAACAAATATTTGATTCCCTAATATATCAAGCATTTTTCTGAGTTAATATTTAGATATCAATTTCTTGATTTTTTGTATCTATAAAACATGCATCTTTACCATGTTTAGGTGAATTTCTAGAGATAATTACTTGCTCAAACAACCTAAACAAGTAAGAGTTATACTGCCACATCAGGGATTACTAAAACCATACATTTATTTTTATGTAGTCACTTATTTTATGTGGTGGCGAGGACAGGATCGACGGGGAAAAAATGTAAAACAATTAAGTTATTAAACAATAATATAATAATCAATAGACATAAAATAATAAATAAATTAAGCTCTATTATTTATAAAAAATATAAAATGCGAATTAAAAAAATATTGGCTGCACATTCATATTATATTAGAGAGACTAATATAATATGAATGTGCTAAATTTTACAAAATAATATTTAACAAAAACGAATGAACTGCCAAAGAGTAAGAAAACCCAATTTACTATGCAAAACATAATTTTTAATTTTGGAACAAAGAGACTAATATCGCACAAAATATAAAACATAACCAGCCATATAATAGAGGCCAGCATTCATCTAATCATTTAAAAACTAATTGTCTTTTATCGATTATTACATACATAAATAATCCATCTTTCATCAGGTCGATCGTAATTGATCTCAATTTATGCTAGAGCAATGACAACCAGTTTCTTTAACGAATTGAAGTTTATAAAATAACTTCAACCGCTGAAGACTAAAACTGTTTTTTACTTTTTAATAAATTGAATTGAATCAAAAGTAATTGAGTTTAAAAAAATTGTGAAAACAGCAATTGTCAAACAAAAATTACTGCCAATTTTATGCCTTATAAAGTAACACTTTAGAATAAAGTAGTAAAAATTCTTCTTAAATAACATTTTTATTTCACTCATCCACAGTAAATTAATTTTTTAAACATTTTGAAGATGGCAGGAAAAAAGTATTGGTAATCTTCTGAAAGTTATTTTTATTATTAATTCTTGTAGTATATTGACTAAAGCCAGATTAGCTTGTGTGTAAGTACTTTAACGTCTAAATTCCTTGACCTCTCACACAACTTCAATTTTACAACAGCATAGGCTAAAATACATTTGAAAATAATTTATTTTTTTAAATATATCAATAAAAAAAAACCTTATAGGATGTTTACCTAAAAATTTGGTTAATAAGACTTTTATATTTTGCCTTACAAGCTGGTTGCCAGCGTTTTCACAAACACTCATACTCAAAGGTAATTTTTTAAAACATTTGGAATAGATGACAACATGTGTCATAATTTTTTAGTGATATGTTATATAAATATATTTATGTTAAAGAAGTCTTACAAAACATGAAAATATATAACAATATATAAAACTATCTACAACAATGGGGAAAACTTGTATTACCATGCAAAATAAAAGTATACCAACCAGTATGTGTATATATACACACATATATATATGCGTATATATATATATATATATATATATATATATATATATATATATATATATATATATATATATATATATATATATATATATATTTATATATATATGTGCGTGTGTATATATATATATATATATATATATATATATATATATATATATATATATATATATATATATATATATATATATATAGTATATATATATATATTTATATATACATATATATATATATATATATATATATATATATATATATATATATATATATATATATATATATATATATATATATATATATATATATATATATATATATATATATATATATGTATACATATATTTAATTTAAATATGTAATAATTTAATTTAAATTTTAAATTAAAGCATTATATAATAATAAAAAAGAGAGAAACAACATTTTATGGCCTAAAGTATCATATATATATATATATATATATATATATATATATATATATATATATATATATATATATATATATATATATACATATATATATATATATATATATATATATATATATATATATATATATATATATATATATATATATATATATATATATATATATATATATATATATATATATATATATCTGTGTGTTATGTGTAATGCAGCAGATTCATTAATAAAAAAAAAACAACTTTAAAAACAGTTTCTTTTCCATTACTAAAAATATTTAAAACTAAACACTATATAAAAACAAATGGGTTTAAAATATCTCAAACACTAGAAAAACTTTTACTAAAACTTCTTTCAAGTTTTTGGCAAACTTACTGGCTGTAAGTGTTTAAAAAGCTAAATATAAATAATAGAAGTTACCCACATAAATATAAAACATAACTTGTTTATTATAAAACATCGTGTTATAATATTTTTACTATAATAAGTAAAAAATAAAACCTGAAGGTTAAAATCTAAAATAAAATACTTCACAGTACAATTTACATCTGTTCAAAAAGCATTAATCAATAAGATAAATGATATGGTTTGCAACTTTATTTAGCCAATTAGATGGTATCGCCTTGGTTAATTTTCCATTTTTTTGCATACCATCATAAAAAAACCATTGATTTTTTATGTAGTGCAAAGATGTGAAATGAGCATTATATCCAAGAGTTATGCATGCTAAAGAAAAATAATATTTTTCAATATCAATTTTTTTTGGCAAACTCATTAGCAAAGAAATCTTAGGAATATCACACTCAATCACAATCATCCAAGTATTTTGAGATTTTAATGTTGTGCCACAGTGATTTAATTCTTTATTGCCACAAACTGGACAGTTTAGAAGCAGTCTTTTTTCTTTTAAGAAACCTAGCAAATAATCTATTGGGTCATGGTTTGGAGGTAGTTCTATAAAATCAAACGGATGAAAAGAATGACTTAAACATGTAAAACATTTTCCAATACTCTGAAATGTAAATGCTTCTTTAAAGTGGTTGAAAAAAAGATGTTTTTGATGATCCGTATAAATTAAAACAAGGCGAACTTGTAACTTGTATTTTGCTTTTTAAAAAACATGCCCAAACTTCTTTACCATAATTGTCATCACCATTATTTAAATACCTCATTGCTTTTTTAAGCTCTATTTCTGCTTCTGAAGTACCTATGTGACTTAAAAAGTATTCATCTGCATGGCAACGCAACTTTAACATTGTTAAAGCATTGTCAATTGTGCAACTGTTTAAAACCAAACCAACACCCCACTGAAGTCCTCTTAGAATAGGATGTTTTATTTCAGGCGCTGTAGATTGCTTATTCTTTTCTAAACTGATACTTTCATTTTTTGGAACTGTAAGTTCACAAAAATTCAATGTTTTTAAATTTGACTCAATATCACATTTCCTAGGTTTTTTTTTGCCTGATTTTCTCTCAACTTTAGGCCTATTTTTTTGTATAAGTGAAGTTAGATTTCGTTTTTTCCCTTCAAAGTGTTCTAAACTATTTACATTTCCAGAGAGATATTGAACAGCTAATACGTGAACACAACTTTTTGAAGCACCGCAAGTACAATGTGCAGGTGGATTCAAATTGACAGAATGAATAATTGTTTCTGATTCTTTCACTGACCAACTTCGATGTTGAGGAACAAATACAACTCCGTTTTTATTTAATATATCCTTTGCTAATGAGGATATTGAATAAACAAGTTTTGGAAGTTCACTTTTAATTGGTTTTTCAACTAATATCTCCATGGAAGTGTAAGGAGAAGATATATTGGTATGATCTTTGTGATGTACTTCAGTTTCTTTTATATGCTTTCTTATGTCATCTGGTAGGATGATTTTATTAACGATAAGTTCATCTCTTGATCTTAACATAAAGGAAAACTCATCACTCAACTGATACAAACCAACATTATAGTATCCCTTTTCAACTTCTCTATGAAAATAGGCACTGAGATAATTCATGGCCAAAATGCAAGAGTCCATTTTTGTTATTTTGTTATCAATAAGATCCTTAATAACTTTATTTAATGACTCTGATGCATTATTGGTAACTCCAAAGTTTGGGTACTTTATCCCTTCTTCTGCTAAAACAAATGCAGCAGCACGAGAAATAATATCAGAGTGCATGTATTGAATGTAGTTTTATTGAAATATTTGATCATTCCAAGGCTTGATACTTCCTTGAGTTAGACTTTTAAGTCTTGACTCGTATTCAAAAGTAGTTTTTGATCGAAGAATGTATTTCATGGCTTTTACAGCTTCATCATACTCTGATAATGAAAATTTACCATTCTTTCTCATCCATTCCTTAACATTTTGTAATAAATGGTTCCAACACACCAAACTTTTTGTGTTATCAAAATATTGAGAGCCTTCAAACTCACGATCAGAAATAAATAACTTCCTGGATTTGTTAAAATTTTTTCCACAAATGTAATCTTTTAATGTTTGGGAAAAGTATTTGTGATTTTGTGCTTATCTTTTTTCATGTATAAAAAATGCCAAGGGAACAGTCGGCGAAGAATATAAGTATTTATTCCTTTTTGTTTCCAAACAATCGTGTCGATAAGCTAAGCAAGACAAATAATAATTTCCTAAATTAAATGTTGTGTCATAGTGAAGTGTAATTTCTTTTCTAGGTAGTAAATCTAACATTTCTTCCAGTTGTGCAACAATTTTTTCACAACACATAACAATACAGATGTTTGGGTAACTTTCTATTTTTCTAACAAATGGATGAATGAAATACGCAACAAGATGACTATTCCAAATTTCATCTTTATTATGAAAATCATTTTTTTCAGCATTTTTTGCCATAATATTTGCAATTTGTTTAGGATTTCTAGGAGTAATAGAAGTTGAAATATGACCACCTGGGTCATTTGACAAAAGACACTTATATGCATCCATGGGTTTTTTTTTTCCTTGAGCCAAAACTTGATCGAAAACATAATGAGATGATCTGTAAAAAAAAGCTTTTGATTTTGTTGAGTTTCCATGACATCTATCAAAATATGATTTTTCATTGCCCAAGTAATGAATCAATGCTTTTTTTCCATTTTGCAACATATATTCATGCTTTTCAAAACTGTTAGTATAAGTTTTGCCAACTCTTGCATAAAAATATGTCTTAATAACTAAACCATTTCCTAATGCACAACTTTTTTTGTTTCTCCACATATATCCATCTGCTCGCAAATGATTTTTTAATGTTTTGTCGCAGGAAATTGTGAATCCATAAATTTCTCCTGCTTTGGGACGTGATAATAGAGTCAGAACTTCATTAAAGGTAAGTGTCTCTGTTTTTTTAGTTATAGAAGGAGTTGCTGCTGTTATGTTCAAAGTTGCTATTGAATTTTCTGATGTCACATATTTTTCTGATGTCACGGCAAGTGGAATAAAAACATTGTCAGAAGTTTCATTATGCATATTAACCTCAATTACATTTTGATCTTTATTGCTCACATTTTCATTTAAATAAGCTGTTGATGTCTTATCGTTGATTACATTAGAATAAGATTGATCAAAAGGCGATATTTGCGATGCATAATTGTGTTCATTTTGGAATGCAAATAAAAATTGATGTCTGAAACTTTCTAAATGTTGAAGGGAATATTTTTGCTCATAAAAAAAGAATCTTTCTTGTTGGTTGGCCATAAATTTTAATTGTGAAAATAAAATGTTCTTTTTTATAATTTATTAAAAAATAAAAAACATAATTTAGAAAAAAATGTTGATAATTTTTTTTTTTAATTAAATTAAAAAAAAAAATAACAATAAAGGTAATAAAACTAATATTAAGTACTTAGTAAAAACAGTTATATATTATAGGCATACATAAATTATTTTTTTATGTTCAAAATCATCACATTTATTTGGGTAAAATTTTGTAAATGTTCTAATCTATCTAAAAATTATCTCATAAATTAAAAAATCTACATCTCATTATGATTTCAAAAAAAAAAAAACGAAAAAAAATTCACACTATTCTACTAACTTCATCTTAAAAATAATTGTTATAATATTTGTCAATTTTTTTATTTTTATGTTCACTCAAAAAAAAATTTCAAAAAACTAATTAAATATTGGATTTTTAAATTAACACAAAAATATTAACAAAATAATCTTTTGCTAAACTTAATATCAGTGTCGCACCATCGTATCTACTCAAATTGCCTATTTCAAAACTATGATCATATTAGCTACTTTCTAATTAACAATTCGTATATATATATATATAATATATATATATATATATATATATATATATATATATATATATATATATATATATATATATATATATATATATATTATATATATATATATATATATATATATATATATATATATATATATATATATATATATGTATATATGCTACTTGATCATATTATAATGATCAAGTAGCATATATACATATATATATATATAGAAAGTAGTTAATTAGAAAGTAGCTAATATGATCATATGATCATATTAGCTACTTTCTAATTAACAATTCGTATATATATATATATATATATATATATATTATATATATATATATATATATATATATATATATATATATATATATACATATATATATATATATAAACTATCTTGTAAGTTAAACATATATATATATATATATATATATATATATATATATATATATATATATATATATATATATATATATATATATATATATATATATATATATATATATAAACTATCTTGTAAGTTAAACTATCTTGAATATTCAATCGGATCAACTAGTGGAACAGAGACATGAATAGCATAAAAAATTAACACTAAAAAATGCACTTATATTGAGTGAAACAATGCACATATGGTAAATCCAGAGATTTACTATACTTTGCATTTCCAGTGATAAATTGCACCGACAGAAAATTTTGGTAAGTTTAGGAATGTTGAACCTTCACTTAGCACAACTGGTGGATCAGAGACACAGATAGCATGAAAAATAAACAATAAAATAAATACATAAGAGAAATGGTACTGTATGAAATGTTAAAACCATTCGAATATGAAAACAATGTAAATGATAATAATGATGATTATGATAATCATGTGTATATAACCAATAATATAAAATATAAAACTAGTTCTAATTAAAAGTAATATATTTATAAAATTTATCAAAAATAATGCAGTGTCAGTCATAAGCCTGGCCCTGGTTTTGTTTTATCAAACCCAGCATTGATCCTGGTCAAATAGTATTATTGGTCACTTAGGTAAAATAGCCATGTTTAGAAGACAGCAATATGGCTGACAGTATAAATTATAGTTTGTCAATATATATTGAGTTTTTTATTCTGTAGTTTAACATCAAAATTGACTTTGTAAGTTAAGCGTTAAAATGCCTCATCTTTTTTAATGCAATTCAACATATTTTAAATACAATCATATTCTCTTGGTATTTACAACTATGACTTAATCTATAATCTATAATCTTATATCTAGCTATTTACAATTAACGCAAATCAATCATTAACAATCATAAAATATAATTACACTTTACATATTCGGTGATTTTCAGCTCATAAATTAATCAATAAATCAGTTATGAAAGTGTTATGTAAATGAAAAACAACAAAAATTCTAAATCAGTAGTTGAAAAGATAGTATTAGACTATCAAACAAATCATAGCAACTTCTAAATGTGATTCAAATATTTTTTAATGTTTAGTACTTTAATGGATAGAAGAAAACAGGCAAGAGCTTCCCTGTGTTCACCATATTGTCCATTTACATCTCCACATCTAATCAGCATTTCATTTACTCTAAAAATTTATAAAACATCAGAATAAATTAGAAAAGATACTATACACACTTGAGGTGTGTTAAGTCTTAATTATGTAAAATTAAGACTATGACATCAGATAACAAAAAATATTGTTCAGAAACCAAAATATTTATTGATGCTGTTTTTAAAAAGAGTTTAAGTTATCTTTATCTATTATCCATTGAGAAAGAGAACTTCAATCGTTTGAAACTCTGTTTGTGAAAAAAATGATGAGGAATTCTTGAATTGGTAAATTATCTGCATATTCTACAGTTATTACTTCTACTTGTTGGTTCCAGCCTAAAATTTAATGGTGAAAATTAATTTTCCTATTTAAAATCTTACACATTTAAATCAGATCACTTCTTCTTCTTCTGTCGTGCAAAGTTGGCAATTCAAGTATTTAATCTTTTTTCATACGATTTCCGCCTTAAAGATTTGATTCTAATACCTCTGTATTGCATGAGTTTAAGATTGTCATTGCCCTTCTTCCAAAATGGAATGCAAACTGTTGCTCTTTTTCCAAATGTGGACATACTAACGGTATATAAATTAATTTTAATGAAAATTCATCTAAATACTCAAAAAAGTTTTTGATCATACCTAATTTTTTGTTTGCTTTGCCTATAGCTGAATTAATATGATATTTCCACTCTCTTGATTATCAGTAGTTATAAAATTATTATATAGCTTTATTGCTTTGATAGAGTCTTTAAATATTGTTTTGTTTAAATTTTAAAGTTTAAATTTTCTGTTTTAAGTCTTAATTTGTTTAAATTTTGAAGTTTAAATTTTCTGTTTGTTTTTTTTTCTTAACACATACTTCTAAGTTCACTTGTCATCTACAGTGAGTTGTTTTTGTGTTTAAAAGAATTTTTATCTAAATTCATTTAAAACAAATTTAAATATGCTTTAAAAAATTTGGTATAGCTTACTTTTTTTTTTAATTTTTTAATTTTTATTTTGTCTAGAGCAATATGATTTCTTCCTGGTGGTTGAAAAAGTTATTCAATTTTATTTTACTATTTTATTTGTACTTGAAAATTGTATATTTTTGGCTAGGTGCCCTTTTACGACAATTCTATTTTTGTTAATATCTCCTTAACAACTAACTCAATCATGGAGATATTTTGTAAGGTATTAGGCCGGGTAAATAAAAATGAGCTATTGCTTTTACTAGGTAATTGGTTAGCTTTACGTGAATAAAAACATTAGCAGTTTTGCTCAAATTTTTATTCACGTAAAGTTAAGCAATTTACTAAGTAATTGTTCGGCTTCACGTAAATAAAAACTTAGGGAAAATTCCTTTAGCCTTTATTCACGTAAAACTGATCAATTACTGAGTAAAAGCAATCGCTCGTTTTTATTCACCCAGCCTAATATCTGCCTGATATTAGGCCGGGATGTTATGCATCTTATAATATAAAGAAATCTATAATTACTTTATTATTTTTCATAATAATTAGAAAAATCATGTTTTGTTAAGCAAAATACTTCATTTCTTAATAAACATGAAGAACATCATTTTCTCAAGTAGTTTCAGTCTTATTATATTTTTTCTTCTCTTTATGTCCTAAAGTTTACTTTAATTTAGTATTAATTCCTATAATAGTATAAATTTTTATTAACTGCTACTTTGTTTGGTGCAACTTGAAAAAAAAAAACTTTAAAATCAAATGGTTTACCTGCTGCTTTTTAAGATTCAGTTTAATTTTACATAATAGTTTAAAATGTTTATTATTATAGAATAAAATAAAAATGAAACCAAAATTTCGCTTAAGAGTAACATCCAATTCTGTAATAAAAAAGCCAAGAAATAAATTTGAAGCAGCTGTAAAGCAGTTTAACTGAGATGAAAGAAATAAACAGAGAAGCCACGGTATAGAATGGTGCAAAATTAATGAAAAGCGAGGGTATGCTGCAATATCAACAGGGCATTATCTATTAATAAAAAGCAAAATCATGATTGATAAGCGGTTAGTTAATCTAGTTCATACAGAAAAAATATTTTTCTGCTTAAATGACTATCGTCAAAAAATTATCAAAATACGCAATGTTTTGACCACAAAGTATATATTTTTCGATTGATTGATGTCAGTAGTTTTTAAATAATAATTTAAGTTACTATGTTTTTGCCTTTGGAATCGTCACGTAATGATTGTTAGCACATGCTCAAATGAGGGGCCCCTTCGTCGATGAAGAAAAGTTAATACGAAAAATAAATTAGGTTGTTTCATCATGCAAATTTTTAAAACTACCGAGCGCCGTTTGAAAGAAAAACAAATTGTGATCAAAATGCGCTCCAAAGCTTTAGACATTTATAAGAGAAAGGAACGTACTCTTGTCAAACCCCTATTCCGACGTTGAGCGTCCTTTGCGTCCGCGAACTCGTGTTTCTAGGAAAAGGGCAAAACGGGGTATATACGGATTTGCGCAGCAGTGCGCACATACACGAACTAATTTTTAGAGAGAACATGCAGCGGAGTGTGTAAACAACGACTGAGGGTTTGGGGTGGGTAGGTTCTCTTTTAAATTAAAAAGTCGTTTTTTTACATTTTCGGACCTTAAGGACAGCGTCGGAATAAGGGTTTGACAAGAGAGCTTTCACGGCTTCACGGCGTTCACGGCGTTCACGTTCACGTTCACGTTCACGGCGTTCACGGCCTTCACGGCGTCGGAATAAGGGTTTGACAAGAGAGCTCTTCAGAATATATTAATTTACAGTTAGCTTTTAAAACTTTTTGAAGTTTTAATTATAAACACGACTTTGATGTGAAACATGTAAACAAACTTATTATAATGTATAGTCTGAAATATATATACAGTAAATAATAAGTATATAAAACATATATGTTATATATTTTTAGGCTATCCACTGCCTATTTTTATACATATTTAAAATATGTATAAGTATTAAATATTGTTAAAATATTATTGAAATTCAATAAATATTATTAGAATAGTTAATATTATTTACTAATTTTACATTAAAATAAGACTTTTATTATATATTATATAGCAAAGATTTTATTCTATTTTAAAAAATATATATAATATTATACTATTTAGTATAACTATTATATATTGTAAAAAGTAAATAGTAAGTATATAGTATAAAATGTGTGTACAGTATAAAATATCTGTTATAAGTATTTTTTGTAGTATTTATTATAAACAAATGTATCATTCATTGGAAAATATAAAGCATTTATATATATATATATATATATATATATATATATATATATATATATATATATATATATATATATAATATATATATATATATATATATATATATATATATATTATTTTTTTTTTTTGTGTATATATATATATATATATATATATATATATATATATATATATATATACATACATATTATATATATATATTTATTTATATATATACCAATATAAAAAAAACTAAGAATGTATTATTACTTATGGTAGATTTTAATAACATTATTTTTCATGTTAAAATGTATAGATGGTACGTAATTATAAACCAAAGCGACAAAAAAATTATAATGCAGAAATTTTTAAGGCTGCTTTGCAAACCATTATAGATGGAGAAACTATATCAACTGCAGCAAAACAATTTAATATTCCACGTACAACGTTGATTGATAAATTACGGGGAAAACATCAAACACATTCTATAGGTGGTAAAACAATTTTCTTTAAAAATCAAGAAGAAACTCTTGTTCAAAGGCTGCTTTATATGGCTGATAGAGGGTTTCCTCTCACAATAATGTGGTTAAGATCTGCTGCTTATTTCTATGCCAAAAGCTTGTGTAGACGTCATTTATTACAGAAGTCCATTCCAAAAAGTTGGCATAATAAATGTTTGGCATCACGTGATTGGTTTCTCTCATTCCGAAAAAAGGCATACTCAGTTGACACTAAGAATTCCTGAAGGGCTTTCTCGAGCAAGAGCAGAAGCATTTAATGAGAATCGCGTTCAGACATTTTTTAACGATTTACAACCTTTTTATGAACAGCTTGACATAAAAAATTATCCAAATTTGATTTATAACTGTGATGAAACTGGCCTTTCATCTGTGCCAAATGTCTCTGTTAAGGTAATAGCATTAAAGGATTCTCATGAGGTACAAAAGTTAACTATTGGTGAACGTGGCACACTAACAACATACCTAGCCACTGTTAATGCAGCAGGAGACAGCTTACCACCATTTTTCATATTTAAGGGAACAAAGATTCCAGATGCATCTAAATTTCCTTTGGGTACAAAAGTGCATTGTAGTCAAAGTGGATATATTGATCAAGAGATTTTTATTGCTTATTTACATCATTTTAATGAGTTTTGTACAAAAGTGAATGGGAAAAAAGTATTGTTATTTTTGGATGGCCACAAAAGTCATGTGACTATTGAAGCAATTGAATTAGCAATAAAGATGGATATTGAAATAATATGCATTCCACCTCATAGTACACATCACCTTCAACCACTTGACACACATGTTAATAAAGTAGTTAAACATATGTGGTCTGAAGCCTTGTCTAATTACTTAGCTGAAAATGATGATATTTCTTTGCCTCGTTGCAACTTTCACATTATTTTTAACAAAATATGGCCAAATATACTTACAAAAAGAGGATTGATTGTTAATGCGTTTTACCATTGTGGTTTGCATCCCCTAAGAAACCCAGTAAAAGATTTCGAATATAAAAAAGCAGAGGTTTTTAATAAAGCAACAATTCACCAGGGAGACCAAAATTTATCTATTTTAAGGACTATTATACCTTCTCCTGAAAAAAAAAGGAAACCTACTCATTCAAAACGCCACATTGCTCTTATTACATCACCAGGTAATGTTAAGTTAATAAAAGAGCCTCCTGCTAAAAAGGCTGCAATAAAAAATGTGGTCAGTGTTAAACAGAAGTCAAAAAAGGATCACGATAAATCAGTTCAAACCAAATCAAAAAAGACTTTTTTTTCAGCTGATTCTGATCACCCAAGTTCTTCAAGTTTTATTCTAAAAAATAACACTGATAAAAACTTTTGTTGTGTTTGTGCAGCTGTTTGGGCAGAAGCAAGTGAAGATTGGCTTAAATGTTTAAATTGCAATCAGTGGGCATGCGAAGGATGTTTTGGAGTTGATACATGTGCAAATTGTGTGCAATGAACATATAAACGTCTTGTAAATTTTTAAATAGTCATAGTAGTGATATGATTTTTGTTATTTAAATAGTCATAGTAGTGATATGATTTTTTGTTGCTTTAACGTGCTATTTTTTGCGCTAGCGCGGTTATACGGTTTTCATTTATGCCAAAATCATTATTTGATATTTTCTTGGAAAAAGTTTAACAATTGATGTCCTTTTAGATGTCCTTTTTGATGTCCTTTTACCCTAGGCCACTGCAGTCGAGGAGGCTACTTTAGTTGTGTTTACAACCCTCTCTCAACTCTATAACTCCGAAACACGAACCTTGACAATCAAGGTTCGTGTTTCGGAGTTATAGAGTTGAGAGAAAAACAAGTTGAGCGCAGTACTAACAGGGACGCGGTGGGAATCGAACTCGCAACTACTAGGTTTACTTCTAGATTAGGGAAATCATCCTACTGTGACCTCAAAAATGTTTTATGTCAAAGTTTTTTTCTCCTAGGTAAGTTGCCTTTACCACTAGAAAGGAATTTCGTCTATCGCCCGAGTCACGAATTTTTAAATTAGTTTAGCTGTACTGACGAATTCGCCCCGTAATTGACGAATTCGCCCCTCATGACTTGATGATGAAAAAATCAAATTATACGCTAAAGTAACTTTAGAATTCATTTTGATTCAATACATTAACAAAATAGAGACCCTAATTAATAAAAAAAAGTTTTTAAACTAGAAAAGTTCACTTATTTATATGCGAATTCATTTTGTTAAAGTAAAACATGACGAACTCGCCCCGCCTTACCCTAATTCAATTCCAATATACAATGTGCCTTTATTAATATGATTTATAATATATAAACGAGTGACTACATTGTAATCTAAAACAAAACCCCCTTAAAATGTAAAAACGTTCAAATGTCCATTTTCTTTATTTCCACTGATTATTTCACATACGTGTTAGTTTTGATATTTGTATGTTAATATATAATCGCCATTTTTTATTGCACCTTCTCCATCGTGGCCCATCTCTTCGATTAACATTTCATAAAACTCTAAACTTTCTTTTACTAATCGAATAAAGTGTTGACAAAACATTTCGGACAAAATTTTTTTTAAATGATAATAACGATGTGTACACAATTTTCACTTTACACAATTTTTCTTATTCGTAAAAAACATATATTTCTCTTTTCTTATTAACGCGTCATAAGTTCGCAAATAAGGTCTTTGTTTTTTATGTTCAAATAGCTATCTTTTTCCGACTTTGAAATGTTTTTCTTATCTTAAAAAATTTCTTTAATTTCTCTTTGTACGCGTTAAAGACAGTGATTACGTACTCTCCTTGTACGCGTTAAAGACAGTGATTACGTACGCGGTTGACTATATCTCATTAACTTGATTTTATTTTTTTTAAACATTGAATTTCACGTGTGTAACAAATCAGAGTGGATTTTTTTTCAGTCACAATTTTTTTTTAAT